>JACXSJ010001345.1:0-62862 GCA_014851325.1 Pentalonia nigronervosa
AAAAATGGGAAGGGAAATATTGTTTAGTTTTTATAATATACAAGACTCAATTGGTACCTATAAAAGTTAAAAAAAAATTCGGGACGCAAATAGTATGACCACCAAAAAAACCCGGGACGCAATTAGTATGATCTCCAAAAAAACCCGGGACGCAATTCGGAAGGAATTTTTGCCGCGGGACGCAATTCGTATGCAGCCGGCAAAACATTATAAGTCAATATCATAATTAAAATATGTTTTTTTGATGATACTTTAATTTTTGTGCACAATAATAACAAGTCCTATTATTAATGAGACTTAAAATAAATATAACCTATCGGTGAATAATAATCGCACAAATTTAACAAGTTCAGACTTGTTACTTTTGTCTAAAACACTAAAACAATTCAACTAACAATTTTTAATATTATGTCCACTATAAAAATATATTACAATTGCCATTCATAAAAGGTCCTATTCAAATTTAAAAGAGACGTTATAATCATGTTGAAAGCATTTTTAAGACTTATAAGTAGTCATTCATGTGTAATCTATAGAATATTTTATAAATAAATCAGTTGTCATATTGAAAAACAAAAAACTATAACACAAATTATCTGATTTAAAATAATTGAAAATTTTAAAACTGTTCTCGTGTAAAATGTAGTGTTTGTGACACACGACTTGGTTTCATAGCCATCGAATTATAATAATAATAAAATTATGTACAAGACTTTAAAATATAAAAAATATATTTTTGTTATAGTTCGATATTATTTTTTCAACTTATTCAAGCAGAAAGAATAATAATCATAATATCTAATAAAAATCATTAAAATTTAAATATTTGATAAAACACAAGACAATTAGTTTAGAGATTGTGGTTGAAATAATATAACGTTCAATTGTACTGTATAAACAATTATAAAATATGTTTATCACCTAATATTTCATTGATAAATATATTCAATTAAATTTTTATTTTTAGGGTAATGTATGACCGTGGGTTCTTGGATGACCTTTCCAAAAAATGTTCATGTAATCGTGTAGCTAAGCAGTCCGCACAACACATCAAAATCAATGATAAGGTCATCCTCGTCCGACTCATTTAATATTGTACATGGTTTCACTTTTTCATATTCAGTTTATACCGAGTTTATATTATATAGACGAAGAACAGTAGTATATTGAGTTTGTCACCAGAAAATATACTTTTACTACCTACTAAAACCCTGAACTAATTTTCACACTATAACTTATTTTAAATACTCGTATCGAATTTATCATTTTTAAATAAAATTGTTTATATATCATTCAATGTTCTTCAACGTAGCTTTATATACAAATAATCCTTGGATATTTTAAACAATGTTATAAAATATGATTTATTTGATAAAAAAATAAACAATTCCAGTGTTTAAAATATTCACGTCTTTTAAGTTAAAATAATACATGTACTTGTATCATCGCATCGATATTTAGTTGTATACACATATGGCGTAGCTTCAGGGACTCCGCGATGTCTATACAATATCTTGGAAACTATGATTTTAAATATTATGTTAATAAATAATAATATGAAGGTAAAAATTTACCCAATTCATTTATTTTTACTCAAAAGTTCAAATCATTGTTTAATTGCAAACTGTTTTTTTTTTTTTTTTTATAATCTCATGATCTAAATTTAATTTTAAAATATTTTGTACCCGCTGACTTTAGGATTATGAAATATAGCAATTAGTTATAATTAATTATATTATAGATTTATATATATATAACGATACACGGCTAATTTCAACTCAACAATAATCACAACGGGTTTTTTTGTCAACAAATAATCATGTATGTGGATACCGTTATTTGATGCTAGACTAGACTAGTCAAACTTCATTCATTTTAGCAAAAGACCTAAAATCTACACGAGTACAGCATAATACATACATAAATATAAAAAAAAAAATGATAATAAAACATTACTATATATCATTTGAGCGAAAAATTAATTGATCGTTTGGGTGAATTTATCTTTTACTTAGTTGTATATTCCTACCTAAAATCTTAAATGTTGAATGTAATTAAAAGTACTGCAGTACGTATAAAAAGAAAGACCAATATAGATTTAAAACTTAAACTCAAAACCAAGTAAAATTATACATTCAACTTTACTTGCGAAACAAAGAAGAAGAAATTATCTATTCCAATAAGTATATTTGATAGAAAAATAATAATAAAGAATAATACAGTAAAAAACAAAAAATAAATGTATATTTTCATTAATGATTAATTTGACAGTATACACATTATTACATCATGTTAGAAAATATAATTTTCCTACTTTGCTTAATACTATAGAAGTTGCATATAAACAGCTTTATGATATTCAAAATAATAATAATAACATGTCCAGCTCATTTTAGATTGTTATGTGATTTTAAAAATGGGAAGAAAAATGCATTAGGCATGATAAAAGTAACAGGTATCCATAAAACTTTCACTCAAACGATATACAGGATGATTCACCAAGCATGTTTATGTACATTTTTTTTATTTAATAATTAATTTTTTAAAACTATGATTTTTAGAAATTATATAAAAGTATATATATTATATACACTTGAAGACCATGTTTTTAAATTCTTGATATTTTTTATACTACTTAAGGAGTGCCATGAGGAGATACAAATTTATGTTTTCAAATAAGAACCCTCCTTTTCAACGGTAAATTATTATGTGGAAATTTTTCCTGAAAACTTTGGAGTATCAAAATCAAAATTCAAATGAACAGTTTTTGAATTATTTAATTTTGTGTATTAAGGATAGTTGGTTCATCGTGATAATGGGTTTGGAAGATATTGAAAACTTTAGTAGATAATTAATATTAATCTATCAAAATTTATAATTTTTAAAAATGGTCTAAGTATAATAAATATTAAATACTAGATCCAATATTACATGCATTTTATATTTATTTAATACTATTTTGAAGGACTATTATTATTATTATTATTATTATTATTATTATTATTATTATTACTATTATTCTTAGTATAAAAATTTTAATAACTGAAAAACTACTTGTTGGAATTTTGAATTAAGTACATCAAACATTTTTAAAAAAATACACTGAATAATTTTTAGCAATAAAGGAGGGGTTCTCATTTGAAAAACAGAAGTTTATATCTCCACATAATACTCCTGTAGATAGTACAACAAATCTCAAAAATTTGAAAATATGATTTTAAAGTATATTTGAAAATTTCGAAAATCAAAATTTGAATAAATTAATTATTAAATTAAAAAATGGGGGTGAACATATTTGGTGAATCATTCTGTATATATATTTTTTATTTTTATTTTTATTTATTCTTCAAGAAAGATAATGAATACTGAATATGCTCATGTGAGGGTCCATGAGGTTACAGTTTGAAATACAAATTTGTTAAGTAGTTAATACAATTGAATAATTATAGTACATTTTTATCATCTAAAATTTTAATATAAATAGTTAAATTTATTTTTTTTATTTTTATATATTATATTATTTTGTAGAAAAATTGTGTAGTTAATTTATTCAATAAGAAGCAACCTATACTACTAAAATTATCAATATAAATAATTACATTTTTTTTCTTTTTTACATATATTATAACAAAGTACAATGTAAAAAAAAATAAATAGTTAATTAATATAATATAAAACTATAAAACTGAAATTATTGATGATTAATAAAATCATCTTCTAAATAATAGTGCAATAAGTAATGCAGAAGTCCTGTACACTTGTTGTAAGTATGTCTAAATTTTGTTCTATATAAGTTCACACAAAAACTCACAGACAATAAATTATTTTGGGTCATTCGCCCAAAACCGCCAGACTAGATTCCTTTGAAGATACATCAACGCACGTCAAGTTGATTCCCTACCAGATTATTTAAAAAATGCCCTCAACAACTATAGATGTATATATGCACTTCAAAAGGTGGATTCTGCTTCAATCTGGCCCCTATGGATCATATTAATTAATATTAATTTATATTTGACTCAGAAATGACTTGCAAATTCTGAAAATCTGAAAATGACTACTTACATAATTTTCGAATGAATTGGGATTAGTAGTTGTTAGGAAAGAGAGATAACTTCACACACATGAATGTGTCACACTCCCTCAACTACTCCAATAACTCATGTTGTCCCATTTCGAAAATATTGAGCTAATATAATATTTTAATTTAAATTATTGATAGTATAGTACTACTTAAAAAAATATTTGATATATAATTTTACTACATAATGTTTATAATAATTCATATTGATGCAATGATGTATGTTTTTATGGAATTTAAAGAACTACATAATATTTATTATTGTTATGGTATTTAATAATTTATCAAGGTATTGAGATTCCATTCATTTTAATCATTTTTGAAACATATATTTTCATCTACAAAATTATAAATTATTATTTAACTCTGTAAGTTTAATGAATAATTATTATTTTATACAACAATATGTATAATAATAATACCTATTTTGAGAGTTGGAGTTCCATAGAGAATATTTTTAAAAATTATAGACTTCTAATTATGCATATATATATATATTAATTAAACATAATTGAATGTTTATAAATTGGTTTCAGTGACTTTGAAACATAAATAACCTTTAATTACTAAAAATATATCTAAAAGATTTAATTATTTAAATTTTACATTAAAATTATTGGTTTTCTTTTTCTAATATTAAATACTATAAAACATACCAAGTATAATTATAAGTATGACAATTAATTTTTTTTTCAAATTAAAGCTATTTAATTATTAATTATTATCTTCATAGAAGTATCAACCGGTACATACTTAAATAAAAAAAAAGTAGCTTGGCGTAGCGCCTTGGCTGCTACCAATCGCGTTCTGAAACTGAGAGTAAGCAATGCCTACTATTACTAGTTCCCGGATGATCACCCATCCGGGTTTGGTAGTGGTAAAAACCTTGATACACACGTGTTAAAAAACCCTACAGTACCCTCCCCAAAGTTCCACAGGTTAATGACTTTAGTTATCGAAGCCTTAACCCCCTAAAAAAAAAAAAAATAAAATAAAAAAAATAGTTTACAAAAACGACATAATTTACGGTTACTACAACAATAATTAGTACATTTAGTACAGTACTAAATATTAACTGATTTATCAACTTTAATTAGTATTAAAAATTTAATTATTTATAAAAATGGAATCATACTTTATTCATTAATTATACATATATATATACTCAATATCTAATGCGTATTGTTGTTAATTGTGAATAATTGGTAGTTAAATTAAAAAAAGTAGCTAATGTATTTCATATGTTTTTATTATATTTTATTCTTTACGAGATTTTATTATATTTATTATAGTATATATACTTACAATATTTTGATCATGTTTGACTTTAATCAGTTTAATTTAATTAGATTAAACTGATTTAAGTCAAACGTGTTCAAACTATTTAGTAATTACTATAGAAATTTAAAATTAATGTTATTATATTTTTTTTTTCATAGTTGAGATTTGATAACTTGAACTAAGTATTTTTTAACACATATTTTATAATTTCTTAAGCTTTATAGATTTTAAACTAAGCATTGTAATATTTGACAGCAATTTATAATTCAAATGGATCGAATTTTTCAACAGTTTTCAAAAAATCTCACAACAAATACTAAAAAATTAAAAATAATAAAATAGATATTTTCATAGAAATTCAATAAAAATTATGAAAAAGTCAACCTTTTATTTTCGAGTTGTACCAGTAGAATATAAATATCTAATGTAGGCAATAAGTAAATATTGATCAAATTAATATTATTATAAAAACTTGTTACATACTAATTAATATACATACAATATCGAGTAGCATTTCCTTGTAGCCCATAGGCACTATATAATGTAAAATACATTAATCGGGTATGCAGAAGGTTAAAATACGTTGTATATAGACTAATAGACATACCTAATTAGCCTACATGATTTTATTTAATAATAACAATTATTTTTTTATTATTTGTTCATATACCATGTAAGTATTGATTTTCTACCAATATATTCGTATGTTGATTTAATTAACTTAATAATTAAAACCCATAGTCATTATATTTTCCTTGCTAATTTTTAAATTTCTATATTTAAATTATTATATTATCTTTCAACTTGCATCATTTTTTGTCATCGCCTTTAAGGCGACTCATATTTATTTGTTATAACAATCCACTAGTCTTAATTATGATCTACTTTTCCGCTCTTTTGAAATACGGATGAATGGTTTTTCTTATTCTTATTCGTATAATCATATGTTTTAGATTCTGAGCCGACTGTATTGATTTTACAATGTTTTGTGTTTTTTTTTTTTTTTTGTGTCTGTCATCACGTTTCAGGGCAGTAAAAGTGCTCCGATTTTCTTTATTAGCATCTTTTCTGAAAGGAAATAATCTAGTTGGACTTTGATGAGGAGAGGAGGGGGTGAAAACTAAAAAGTTCTCAATAGTTTTTAAACGCGTCGGGAAAAACCAAAAAAAAAAAAAAAAAATTAAGGAAAAACTGGAATTTTTAAGTGAAACTAATTTTCAACAAAATCAATTTTATTTTTTGATATAAAACTAAAAATGAAACAATAGATTTATGAAATTTTCACCAAATGTTCATATAAACATTTTCTATACACCATAAAATTTTCAATATATTTTAACTTTTTGTAAGCTATTTATAAACATAATAATTTTTTTTATTTTTTTTTTATTATTTCCGATAAAAATTTTATCAGTCTGTCAAAAAACTTAAAAATGTAATACAATGTTTTTCATAATTTGTTGTAAGTGAAAATTAAGAAAAAAGTTAAGCGTAAGTCTCTAATAGTTTTTTATAAGTATCTAAAATTGAAATTTCTAGAAAATATGTAAAAATGACGAATTTTGCAGTTTTTTTTTTATTAAAAAATTTATAAAAATTTTTCTATTCAAATCTAAGATTTGAAAATTCAACGCCTACTGTGTTATTAATAGTAAAATTAATTATTTTAATAGCAATAATGTCATAAAATACACTTAGTTATATAGGCTGACCGACCGTCTTCGCTCAGAATCGTTTTTGTATACAATGATTTTATATCATTGAATTGAAATTTAACAAATTCATAACATTGGCCCCACTCGACACTCACTGTATAGCAGAGCGGTATCCACTTGCCGACCTTTTTTATTATTGATATATGTGCGAATAATTTAGAATGTTCAAATTATTTATCGTTTGTAACTGCATATACACCAAATACCAATAAAATATATCAATATTCGAAATCTTATTCTATTTGGATATTCGTTGTGAATTTGATATTGGGGATGGATATCACATAACTGTTAATTGTTATCTTCCATAGATATGTATCGCATTGATTATCTCATTGGAGTGCTGGACGATTTAAATTCTCACAACGCTCAGTAACAACAATCTATGATTGCCAATTAAAAAGAAGCATCCAGTTGACGCTCAAGATGATTCATAATCATAAAATATTCACAATTAGATTTTTCTAATTTAACTTATTAATAAACACGCATTGATATTTTTTGTCTTAAAGATTTTCATCTTGTAATTTTTAATTTTTTTTTTTTTGGAAAGGGGTGGGGAGATTAAGGCTCCGACAACTAAGATCATTAGCCTGTATAATTATGGGGGAGGGTACTGTAGGGTTTTTTTAACACGTGTGTGTATGTGTTGCAAGGTTTTTACTACTACAAAATTCGGATTGTCACCCATCCGGGAATTAACGGATTTACTACTAATTCCCGGATGGGAATAGTTGCTTACTCTCAGTCGTAGAACGCGACTGGTAGCAGCCAACGTGTTAAGCCAAGCCACCTTTTAATTATTAAAACGTTGCATTTACCATAGAAATATTGGACATTGGTATTATACTATTATACTTGTATAATTATTAATTTAGTTAGTGACGGACTTATGTAGTTGAAATTTCAGACAAAATATTTCAACAACATGGTTTCTACTATTAGTAGCGTATTAATGTCATGATATAGTAGGTCATTTATCTCTTTCTACGTTTTTATCATGCCATCAAAATATACAAGTATGCCCACACATTTCAAATGAAACGTTCGTTTGACTATAATTTGAAGTGGATTATGATCAAAATAAATTATAACTTTAGAGTTTAGATTGATTTTGTTATGACATTTTTCCTTGAACTCTTTCATAAGATTGTCATAACACCGTTGAAGACAGTTAATAATGGTGCTGGTATTTATATTTATATCTATCTTTGCAATTTTGTAACTATGTACATATCATACTTTTAAGGTATTGTTATTTGTTAATTTATAATTATAATCTATCAACTTATCAACTTCATTGTCTATCACCTATATTAAATATTAAAAACAAATTATCACTTAAAATGAATACAATAATTTGAAATATTATTTGTATTTATGTAAGAATAGTTATTATTTATTATTATCTAGTTTATATTATGCTTATAATAATAATATTCTTTATTATTTGTATATTAAATATATTGAAATTATAACGTTACATAAATATATAGTTAGTACGTAGAATTTTATTATTTTGAAATTAATTTACAATCTTTATTTATAATTTAAACAAATTCCTATGTGTAATCGAAGGAATTTTATGCTAAAAATGAAAAAAATATCTATGTATTTGTTTAAAAAAATAAATATTACCTATAAATATATTTAAATACGGTCATTTAACGTAATAATGTGACAAAATATTAGTATACAATCGATAGTATACACTATAAATAACTTAATATTTAATCAATTATTACGCTTGAAAATATACCTTTTCTATCTATTCATTAAAGTTTTAACAATAAATTACTTTATTAAAATATTTTTTAAATACAATAATATGTTATTTTGAAATAATTTTCACTAAATGAAATAAAAGTGCATAACATTTTCAATGTATTATATAAATATTTAAAAAATAACCCTGGGAAGTCGGTATGTAGATTTCGAGTTTAAGCATTTTTTCGATTTCCATCGAGTAAGTCACTGTAATGGATGTATTAATTTTGAATTAAATTATAAATTTATTACATATGTGAAAAGAATTGTGAATGGAAATTGCTTGATTCTATTACTAAGGATATTTGATAAATAATTTGATATATATAATATTTTACTATGAGTAATTAATTGATTTATTAGTAATACGTTAAATTGAACTTTTTTTGCTAAACACATCGCATGATACATAATTATTATACCATATTATATTATGTTGCTATCAACTTAAAAGTCAATAGCAACGTACTTAAATAAAACGATATTAAAAGTATCATGGTATAAATAACTTAATATTAGTCTTAATTTTATGAACATTTCATTGTATGTACTAGTGCCGAATAAAGGGAAGGTGAAGAGGTGACTCCCCTTAGGCTGTATAGGGGAATTAATGCTAGTAATAAGCCTTCAATACAAATTAAAAAAATGTAAATGCATTTTTGAAAATTTGGCCCTAAGGCTGACTTCTGATGTGTAATATATTACATACGTAATAGTGACAATTTTCAAATAAAAAAAATAAATCAAACAAAATGCGCCCATGCATTTTGATACTTTTTAATTGCTGTAAGAACAAGTTAAGAGAAATATATTATATTGAATTTTCCGCAGGCCTAAAATCTCAGTTTTTTGCTTAAAAAGAGAATGTATTAACATAAATCGATAAAAAAAAATTCTAAAATGTCAAATGACTATAAATATCCGAGACTGTTATAGATAATGCCAGATATCTTGCCCTCTATATTTTATCTTATCTTATAATTCAACTTTAAAGATAAAATACGTCAAACGACATTTCAAAATTATGCGCTTGAATGACTAGGCATTTACAATAATATAAAAACAAAAATAATAAAATATAATATAATATAATATTTAATATATTATATAATATCCTGTTGTAATATAGTGTATTTAGCTATTGTAAAATAATATAAATTTTACTTTATAGTCTATAGAGTATATTGTATATTTATTTTATTATATGTGGACGTGGATATATAATCTCAAGACAATGCATCAAGATGGTGTTGATTCTTTATATTTGATAAACTATTGTCTATTTACTAAGCACATTTTGAAATATATATTATTCATGTAGTCTGGAACAAATTCCATCTCATATAATTGGATCGAGATAATATTAAAGAAATATATATTATCTATAGTTTATACAATATTGTGTAATGTTAATATCATATCAATATTATACAATGGATCAAAACAACATTATGTGCGTTGTTTGTTTGGTTTATTTAAGATATTTAAGTATCCAAAATATAGCATCATTTTGTAATTTTTTAACAATCAGTTATATTTGTACAGTAGGAAATCTTTTTCTTGTAATCCTGATTCTCTGCTATACAATTGGTGAGTTTTTAAATATCTTTTCACTATTAAAGTTGATTGATAATAAGTTTATTTATTAGGTTTTTTAATAAGATTATTTATAATTTATGATAAAATTCTATTAACACTTAAAATAATCAACTCCCATTAAATGATAGTCATAAAATATTTTTTCTTAACTAAATTAAACACAATATAGCTTTTTTAACGATTTTAGATACTGCGCAGAACGATAAATGTATTAATTTTACAATGATGTATGTTTTTTGTGTTTGTCATCATATTTTATCATTTTCTATACATGATATCGTTTTCAAAATATGTTGAATCAAGCTCAAAGATATATGAAATTTTCAATTTGTTTAATTTTTTTTTTTTTATAAATGCTGATAAAAATGTTTTTTGTTTGATCAAAAAGCTTGAAAAAGTAATATAAAGCTCCTTATAAGTTATTCCTACAATCATACTGTAACCAAAAAATCTAAAAAAACACATAAACACAGTTTTTTTCATTATAGATATTTAAGATTAAATGTTGATGAAATTAAATAGGTATTTAAACGAAGAATAACAATTTTAGTTATCTAATTGTAGTTTAAAAATATTATTCGTAAGTACTTGAAACATTTAAAGTATATTATTATTTTTTATATACACAATGACGTTTCAAATGTATTTTTTTTTCTGTAAAAATTAATTCAACCTACTGTATTACTAATAATAAAATCAATTACATTAATAGCAATAATATCACAAAATATACTTAATAATTTAGGCTGACAAACTGTCTTCGCTCGGAATCGTTTTTCGTATACATTGAATTCAAATTTAACACACCCATAAAAGTAAACCACACGTCACCTATAATGTACAGCAAAACGGTACGCACTTGTCCACCATTTTTCATACGTTAAACTTATAATATTTTCTCTTGAATTCAGTCATCCGTCCATATCCACTTTGACACGTTTAAGTTCACCAATGGGTTGAAAAAAAATTGTTCGTGAACTCTTATCTTTTATGTTTAGTTTTCCTCTATATAATAGAGTCTATTATAACTTATAATTTATACATTTTTTAAAATAAATCAACAAAGTAAAATGGTATAATCTTATGTTGGTACTATTATAACTATTTCGTATAATATCATTTATTGTTTTGTAGAATTTTAGTAAATTAATATGAATTTGAAATCATTCTTTATGTATTTGCAATGATTACTTTTTTTCATTTGATCAATTCAGCGATGATTTTTCTAGATTTTAATTTGTTGGTTGTTGTTACTACTTTGTTCCGAAAGAAAAATATTATAATAGATTTTCATAAATCAGAATTAACAACTAACCAAATACGTATTTCATTAGTAGTTGTAATATCTATAAACATTATTTGTTCTAGTTTATCCATTAATTATTTTTTTAATGAAAATTACAATATAATATACATTTATAGTTTTATTTAAGGACAAAATATCGGCGGTCTTCTTATTAGTTTTATCCCGATTTTAACTCTTATATTTTAGGTTGGTGGTTACTGAAAAAAAAAGTTGTTATTTTTTTAAATAGTTTAATTTTGAAAGTAATTAATTTAAACTATCATAAGATGATTTTCATAAAAAATATTCTATTATATTAAAATATTATAAATATATCTTTGCATAAAATATTCCAAGATTTTAGATCAATAATTGCGTTTTAAGTAGTATACCATTTCTATTTAAAAATTGCAATTACATTTTAAAAATCTCTTACATGCGTTATGTAATGCATAAATACATTAAAGATTAATGAGTATAACAATAATAATAAATAAAACATAAGATACATAACGCAGAACATTATATATAATTAAACGGCGTTTTAAGTAGGCAAGTTAAAATACTTTAATGAATAGATATGTTACTAATTTACGGCTGCACAACAACAGTATACATTTTAAGAAAATATCAATAGACAAATATTGAACTTGATCTTAAATTTCAGATTGTATACTCATAGAACGTGGATTGTGTATACAAATAAAACAAATTGTATACCAGATGTGGTTTATTTTAACTGAGTATAGTTAAATACAATAGATCTATAGGCCATGACCCATCTTGTACATTTGTATTTATAAAATAAAAAATTGGGAACTAATTTTTTATTAAAACGTTTTTAATTTGGTAGACAAAAATTGTATTCAACAGAGAATAGTTGTTTATTTTAATCAAATATTTATCTTGGTTTTTAAGAATGGGATGAAAAAGAGGAAGGACGTCGGCCGCGACGGCCCAAAAATTATTTTCGTAACCAAGACTTGGTTATACCACAGTGTAAAGAATAATTATTATTACTAATAATTATTCTTTATACTGTGGTTGTACGATAATTATTTCACTTCTACGTAGTAGTTTTAATGTTCTATACGGATTGATGATTGCTATCAAACAAATTTTGTTATTATTGTACTACTACACTAATAATATTTTAATATTATCATACCTGTTATTTAAACAATTAAAATAAAAAATATTTACATAATCATAGATTGTTGATACATCATACGTGTATTTGTTGATATACTTATTTTAAAATTACACATACCTATATCCGTAATGTAATCTTTTTATTTTTCATTATTTTTACATTAAAAAGCTGCCTATATAATTAAAAAATATATGTCTGTAATAACTTCTCAAAATGTTAAAAAATATTCATTAGCTAGTAAAAAAATAATAGCAATAACTATTTTATATGTATTTTTACAGGTTTAATATTAATAAATAAATCTTATGTATCTAAATATTAATAAATATTCGTAATTATACCTATATGGTGGGAGTGGATAAATCACGCATATTATCATTCCAGGATAATACAGAACAAATGTAAGATAGCACTCGTCTGGGATACAAATGTATAAAGTATTTTATATATCTACATTATAATGATAAAATATAAATACTGTAATGGTTTTTTAACCTAACATATATAACGACAAAACAGCTTTAAACAGCTTATATGAGGTTCTAAAAAGCTTACTACTGTAACAATCCTAGTAATACTATGGGGCTAGGTAAATTGGGTCCGCGTAAATTTGAGTACACTTTGAAAGTTGCAAGTTGAGTCCCGGATAAATAAATGTAGAAGATAAGTTGAGTCCCGGCTATAAACTCACTTACCTACCTGATCGGCCCGAGAGCATAATTTTCATTATAGCGGTCCACTGCCCGGACACCAATTAATTCTACGCACCGATAGATAAACAAAAATTACAAATAAATAATAATGATTGTGATAGTGTGTGTGTGCGTAACCATCAATTCTTATGCGGATTTCAACGTCATAACTTTGATTAAGTCTAATAAATTAAGATACGTATATACGGGCGTATAAACATTACGTCCGTCGTATTGTGTATCAGTTATCATCGATTTTGATTATGATTACATATATCAGACACGCGTATGATACCTGGATATCTAGACTATATTTTTAGTAGCATGCTATACATCGAATTATGACTATATTGTGTCTTGAAATTATTGAGTTATACAGTTTTAAAGTGATCGTATTTTACTTAAATTTTGAAAAATGGAAATAATGACAAGCGAAAAAAACAAAACCGTAATTTTAAAATATGGTCATAAGTTTAGGTTTCACAAAATGTTGAATAATGAAGTACAGAGATGAACCTACTGTAAAAGCACATGTAAGTGTTTTTTTAAGAGACATAATGATGTTGATACTGCAATTTATAATGATCGCAGACACAATAAACCTAGCGAACAAGATATTAACTGACAAAAACTGAGTAATAATCTCAAGAGAAAAGTCGAGAAGAAATATCGGTGTTGCCATCAAAACTTATTTGCAGAGAGTTAAAAAACTCTGAGATGAATAGTTTAACTTTAAATGATACTTCTTTAATAAAAATAAATATAAGGAATGCACATGTGTCTGTTCATCCTAACATACTAAAAAGCATAACGGAAACGCATGCTGATATAAATGAAATGAAATTAGTTAATGGTAACAATAATGGTATCATAGGGTTTTCAACATAAAACAATCTAGAAGTGTTATGCAATATTAATACACTATTTGTCGATGGAACATTCAGAAGTTAAAAATATTTTTATCAATTTTCCACCATTCACGGCCTTATCGAAGAGTCATATATTCTGTTTGTGTTTTTTTTTTTTTATCACCTAATAAAGAAACAGAAACATACGTACGTTTATTTGAACATATTGCAAATAATTGTGCGCAATATCAATTAACATTTTCTCCTGGTGTAGTATTTATAGACTTTGAGATTGCTTACCAAGAACATAATATTATAATAAACACATATATTTTAATATATAGTGTGTTTCACTCAAATGGTAACACAAAATATCTCTGTTCAGCGACCTCGGATTGAATCAGAGTTTTTTCGAGAAGCAAGGGAATACTAAAATACACATTTTGTGATCATTTTCAAATTTTTAATTCTTTTATTGTACGCATGCGCAATAAAACTTACATTTTTTTAAATAGCAACACCTATTTTCAATACCAGATTTCGATAGAACTATTTTTTTAAGCAACTTTGATAGGAAAACTTTTTTTCTATCTCAAAAATTTTCTGAATTACAGCAATCCTAATTTTAAACAAAAAATATTTTTGTTAAATTTTGCTGTTTTGTATTTTATCTTTTTATTATTATTTTTAATTGGAAGCAAGATAAATAGAATGCATGCGTTTAGAAGTTATTTAAATAAAGTTAAACATTTTATTTTTATAAATAAGTTTAAATTTAATTAAAATTTTTTTTAACATATTATTACAAATAATACACATCACCTAATAAATTGTTCAAAGTTTTCCCCGTTGTTAAGTAAACATGATTGTAAGCGGCGCTTAACTTTGTCTTAAGTTGCCGTTATTTGTTCCTTAGTCAGTTTTGAGCATGCCTCGGTGATTTTTTGTTTTAAATGCTGAAGATTAATTGGTAGGTCAGCATAAACTACAGTTTTTAAATGACCCCAAAGAAAATAATCAAGCGGTGTTAAATCCGGTGAACGCGCTGGCCAAGCTATCGGTCCATTTGTTCCCATCCAATTATTTCCAAACGTATCGTTAAGATATTGTCTAACAACAATAGCATTATGTGCTGGAGCACCATCTTGTTGAAAAAACAAGTTTTCTCGAATATTTAATGGAACATTTTCTAACATCGGTGGTAAATGATTAGAGAGAAAATCCAAATATCTTCTTCTGTTTAGGGTTCCGTCATAAAAGTAGGGCCCTATTATGGAATCTCCTAATATTCCACACCACACATTTGTCCCCCACACTGTTCGGAAATTAGTTTCAAGAGCCCAATGTGGATTATTACTTGCCCAAAAACGGTTATTATGTTTATTTATTACGCTATTATTTGTAAATTTACTTTCATCTGTCCAAAGAACATGCTTTAAAAATTGAAGATTATCTTCAATTTTTACCAGTATCCACGCAATAAACAATAATCTACGTTCACTATCTCCTGCTCGGAGATGGTGAACTAAATCCGGTTTATAGGGACGAAGTTTACATTTTTTTTAAAATTGAATGTACCTTGCGCGGGTTAATTCCAACTTCATTTGCAACATGACATATGGATGATCATGGGTTAATTTGAACATACGCCAATACTTGTGTTTCAGTTTCTTCGTTAACTTCATCCTGTACGTGTGGTATTTGACGACGATTACTTCTATTTCCAAATGAACCATAAGTTCGAATTTGATTTTCGAGCCTTAAAAAATAATTATGCGCTGGTTGATATCTATTGCGATATCTTTCGGCGTATAATTGTGAAGCTTGGCTAGAATTTCGATGGCACTCATTAAAAACTAATATCATATCCAATTTCTCACTATGACTAGCCATTTTTGTATAATAAATAATAGAAAATATTAAAATAAAACAAGAAAAATCAGAATTCAATGAAGATGTATCCAATACGAACGTAATTCTCGGTTTGAATAATCAAATTATTACTATAAATTTATAACTTTCAGTGAAATAACTTAATAATCAAAAATAGGTGGGTAGTAGGTACACATTTAATAAGAGAAACGAAGGTAGGTAGTAATGATTAATGAACTACATAGTGTATCCACTAGTCAGTCGATAAAGATACGTTATAAATATAATTATTTTGTGATATCTGGTTCATAATACGATAAGAATTATTTGAAATAATTAACTAGATTAACTTTTACCTTAGGTGTTTTCTACCAAAAATAATAATAAAATGATAAAATACAGAGCATTGAAAAATTTAACAAAAATGTTTTTTGTTTAAAATTAGGATTGCTGTAATTCAGAGAATTTTTGAGATAGGAAAAAAGTTTTCCTATCAAAGTTGCTTAAAAAAAATAGTTCTATCGAAATCTGGTGTTGAAAATAGGTGTTGCTATTTAAAAAAAATGTAAGTTTTATTGCGCATGCGCTAAATAACATAATTAAAAATTCGAAAATGATCATAAAATGTGTATTTTAGTATTCCCTAACTCCTCGAAAAAACCCCAATTCAATCCAAGGTTACTGGACGGAAATATTTCGTGTTACCATTTGAGTGAAACACACTGTATACTATTTATACCATTTTTAATTTATACCATAAGATTTTTTTATTTATACAATTTATACCAAGAACATAATATTATGTAATATAATATAATATAATTATAAAATTTGATTTCTAATAAAGATGATAAAATATTAAAATAATAGAATGAACATATTGAAATTTTATTTTCGGGACTCAATTTACTAGTACCTTTTTTTCTGGGACTCAACTTACCTATTACCTTTTTTTTCTCGGGACCCAATTTACCGATCCCGTATACTATGACGCCCACGGTGGGCGAAGGAGGTCCTCAAATCAGTTTGGTTTCCGCAAGGGCATCAGTATACGGAGACTGTTGTCGAAAGGGCGACGGTCACGCGGTTCGAGCAGCCACAGCTACGGCTCCGTTTTACGTGAGGATTGAATTAAATTTCATACGGGGGATCGTTGATTGACGAAGAGCTCAGGGAAAAGGCTATTACCGAGTACCTTGGCCTCATGCTTCGTTCCTGATTATCTGATAGAGAATTATTAATAGGGGAAGAAAGATCCTCCGGACCGATCACATGTGTAGGGGTTCCACAGGGCTCGGCACTAGACCACACACTCTGGATTGTAATGAACGATTCCCTCCTGGAAATTAACGTCCCAGCCGGAGCCCATCTCGTCGGATTTGCCAACGACTTGGTGGTGGTGGTGGTAGTGGGTATTAGTCGCAGTTTCGTACAGACCAATCAAGTATTAATTTTATTCACTCGTCAATCATCAAGTCTGAGCAGTGCATTTGTAACTACTGCCGATAACTGGCTGCAGGCTTACAATTTCTTTCGCACAATAACAATGCTTTTTCAATCACCAATAGTCCGTGGAATAGCTCTGCACATGTTAAACTATGTCACCGAACATGCTAAACGCGCAACTGCCACTTTCATCTCCCTAGCAGGCATTCACCTCCAACATGCTCTGACTTGGTAACTTTTCCACTACATACAAGTACTCGGTAAACCATTTCCTGCCTGCTCCAGGGGGATGACAATGTTTTTCTCAGCGACGAATAAGGGCAAGGGTACTCCTGGAGCACCGACGTTCGGTACTTGGCTAGCTCAACTGCCGCATCATGTACTTGCTAGTTGCTACCGTCTATTGCTGCTGTCCTGCTGTTCCTGTTCAGTTCTTCGCATTCGTCGCATGTATACCAATGTGGTGCGATGTTACCAAAATAATCACACAATTACTACAGTGCAATAGAGTACATTTATAATGATATTTTTAATTTTTTTTTTCTTTATAAATTAACTTTTACATAAAAAATATCAAAATTACACGGTCACAACATTTTAATATATGTACCTATATATTAGCGTTTAAAGTATGAATTTTTAAAAAATTCGATAAACACCTAATAACAATTCAAAATTGAATACAAGATTTTAAAAAAGTGTGCATTTGTATCTTAAATATTTTTTAAATAGCATCTAGAAAAACTTACAAAATATCTTGTTTTGAATTTTCATTTCTTAGTTATAAAAATTAAACATTAGATACATTTTTAACCACAAAATATTTTAAAAATGTTCTATATTTTAATGTTCAATTTTTAACTTAAAATGTCTATAAAAAATTATTTTTTTAATTTTTTGGTTGAATTATAAACTAATTACGAAAAATATAGTTTTAAAT
Organism: Pentalonia nigronervosa; assembly: GCA_014851325.1. NCBI lineage: Eukaryota > Metazoa > Arthropoda > Insecta > Hemiptera > Aphididae > Pentalonia > Pentalonia nigronervosa. The sequence continues at coordinate 18,680 of JACXSJ010001345.1, forward strand.
TTTCAATCCTTAGCTATAAAAACTGAACATTTTATAAATTTCTAACGACAAAACAATTTACAAATGTTTGATAATGAATTTCGATTAATATTTGAAATTTAAATGCTTATACAAAACTATGCCTGTATATTTTTATTACTTTTAATCTGCTATTTTAACAACTTATAAGGAATCTTGTATTACATTTTCATGAAATTTGGCCCTAGTAAATTTTTTTTTATTGATATTTAAAGAAAAAAAAAATTAAAAAAACCAAAAATTTCATAGGCCTACAGTTAGCTCAAAAATTATCAAAATATTTTTAAATTATTTAAGTCTATAGAAAATGATGATCTAAATATTTAGTGAAATTTTCAAATGTTTATGGTTATTCCTTTTTATATTACGTCAAAATAAGAAAATCGTTCCCGGAGAAACAGGTGAATATCCAATGACTAATTTCAAACGCTTATAAAAATATAGTTTGACTATTCGACAAATATTTTCTTTTTTAAAAAGATAGAAAAACTTATAGAGAATATTTTGTTGAATTTTGAATTCTTAGATTTGAATAAAAAATTTTTTATGAATTTCTTAATAAAAAAAAATTGCAAAATTTCGTGAGTTTTTCGTATTTTCAGGAAATTTAAATTTTGGATGCTTATTATAAGCTATTAGAGACTAAAGTTCAATTTTTTTTCTTAATTTTCATTTATAACAAGTTATAAAGAACATTGTATTACATTTTTAAGATTTTTGACCGACTGAAAAAATTTTTATTGGTAATTATAAAAAAAAAAAATAAAAAAAAACTAAAAATATATTATGCTTATAAATAGTTTAAAAAAGTTAAGTTATTTTGAAAATTTTATGATGTATAGAAAATGTTTATATAAATATTTGGTAAAAATTTCATAAATGTACTGTTTTATTTTTAGTGTTACACCAAAATCAAATTCAATTTTGTTGAAAATTGGCTTAGCGTAAAAATTCCCGTTTTTCCTTATTTTTTTTTTTATTTTTCCCGACGCGTTTAAAAACTATTGAGAACTTTTTACTTTTCACCCCCCCCCCTCCTCCCTAAAGTACCAACTAGATTAACTTTCAGAAAAAATGCTGATAAAGAAAATTGGAGCACTTTTACTGCCCTAAAACTTGATGACAGACACAAAAAAAAAATACACAACATTTAAAACCAATATATTCATTGCTCCGCTCAGAATCTAAAACATATAAAAGTGTAGAGCTTTTTAAAAATAATTCGTTCTCTATCCTAAGATAAAAAAATATATACATATAAATTGCGTGGAGTAAACCAATGTTCCCTCTCTCGTGCTTTTCAAATGTTTAGAAATTTTTAATTATTTAATCGTATTATTTGTAATTATTACACAACATAATATTTAACATATGTTTAGATTATATAATAAATAAAATAAAATTATAAATTTATTTTAAAAGACACCTAAATTTATATCTTTAAAGTTTAGTGTCACTAGGCTTTTTTTGTATCACTTCTCTTACACCACCTTGTTTTACTATTGTACAACATATTTGCTTATTGTACATTTAATATAGTAATAATTGTAATTGTTTTATTTTTGTTATATTTTTACTGTGTGGTTGATAATAATAATAATAATAATAATATGTTTATTCATCAAAATTTTATTTCACAATAAAATTATGTAAGAATAATAAGATACTCCAGGATACCTCTCTAACAAGCATAGTTTGTATTTGGTGTTGGTGAAATTAATTAATAATTCCTCTTTATTGTATACTTAGACTATTAATATATTATATCTGCAAGATCACTGTTAACGTATTTGTAACATTGTTATCTTTATTTATTTACTTTACCTATATAATTGACATTTATTATTCATAAATTCCTAAAGTCAAAAATTGTTTTATATAAATTTAACAATAAGTTTAGATGCTTATGTCACGGAAATTTAATAAAAAAAAAAATTCAAAACATTGTTATAATCCCATTGAAAACGTATAAAAATTATTTTTAAATTATATAAATCGTTCATACGTGCTATAGTTATACCAAGTATGTATGGTAAATTATATGTAACAAAATGAAATAATTTCATTACAATATATAATATAACATGGGAATAAAATAACATATGACATAACACATAATGTGTTATAGTTGCCCTTAATATCTACGGTTATTTATTGCCAACGTTTTCCGGGGTTTTATTTAAACAAAATTATTATGTTGAACTATGCGATTATTTCATAACAATAATATTGGTTTATCCAATCTGTCTTCGATTTTTATCTGTCAGGCGTGAAGACCCAATTAGATATAGCCAATATATATCTTTCAAACATTTATTTATTTTACTTATATAACAATAGTAATTTTCTAAAATAAACGTAACTAGTTCTCAGTACGACGGTCACACATGAATTCGTTTAGGAAAAAATAAATAGATCTTTGAAAATAAATGTGTTATGTATTTGTGGTAATAAAATTATAAAATAATATATATTAATTACAATATTGGTACATCAGCCATTGTAAATACATGAGGTATTTGTACATTACACTCGAGGTATATTTTAGAGTAATGCACTATATAGCAGTATGTTTACTTTTCATAACTATAATAATAGTGAACTAAACTAACACTTTAACATACTGTAATTTTACCGAGTTATAACTTGTATGTAAAAAAAGATATAAATAATATAAAAATAATAATATAATAGTAATGATTATAATATGTATAAAAGTATAATATGTATGTGTAAAAATATTACTGACAAATAAGTCAAACCAATTAAATTAAGGACTAGACTGTTATCTAATTGTTTTCCTCTGTCCTTTATGTTGGAAAATAAGTATAGTAATCGGAAATTATAAACCATATAATTACCTCGGAGTAAATCATCTGAAAGTAAAATTTATTAATGTGGTTTATTCTAAAACTAATAATTAAATGAACCCATTTGATATTTTTTTTTTCATAATTTATATTAATGATTATTCATACTATTATATTCAACAATCGACACAATTATATACAACCCGTAGCTATAATTTATGTTTTGAATATTTGCATGGTATAATTATGAAAAAGATTAACCAATTAATTTTTATTTTATAGTTTAACTTAAAAAGTATATCACGTGGACTTTGAATATAAAACTCTTATGAAAAGTGTGTTTAGGCTATATTAATCAACGAATCAAATGTTTTAAACATTAAATTAAGTCAGAAACTTAAAAATATTTAAAATAAAGTTTATTATAATAGTTCTAAGTCGACAGTTGACTAATATTAATTTTAGTTTAATTTACCTATCAACTGGAAATAAAAAAAAAATCATTTAGTTTACAGTAAAGGACTATTTATTGTTTACCAATTATTATCTTTAATAGTTTAATAAATTATTAGTCTACATGATTGTCTTAGTTATGAATTTCAAACAGATACTTTGCGAATATAAGCAAAACAAAATTCATAGCTATAGTATTTTAATCAATGCAAAATATTAACAGTAGTAAACCATACATTAAAATTATAATAATTTGAGATGAGATGACATAATTAAAAAAGACGTAGACTCTATGAATGGAGAACCAGACTGGAAAACACGAGCAACTGATAGGAAAATTGGAGGGTTGGATGTGTGACGGGAAGTTCTTAATGAATAATAGATCCTAAGAAGAAGGGTTTATTAATTTAACATTATAATGCTAAACCATAATATTTTTAACCCATTTTAAATTACCCATATTATGTAATATCTTAACATTTTTCAAAATCATAATATAGATTAATAGATTATGGATACACTAAAAACAGAATAAAATCCCGTTTACCATTTTATATAATTTATAAACAATCGTATTTTAGTATTCATAGAATTTGTTAAAATTCATTACAAAATCGGTTCTTTAATCTGTTCTAAACGAGCCCAAACTATATATGCGTAACAATTTGTACAAATTATACTACAAGAAATGAAAAATTATCGTTTAATTTTCATTTTAATAATCGTCCTTTTTTTTTTTTTTTAATGCGGACACGACTACAGAGAAAAACTGAAATATTCTTCACTAAACAACAACGAGCGACGAATCGAACGAATCGTACATACAAGTTCGGGAAATAAAGAGGAGAGCCCACGTGAAAAACAAACAAAAACAATAATACGATTTCTCAGTATAATAGGTAATAATTGTTGGTACCTACTGCGTTGTTCGCCTTCGGCTGTTTAATAGTGTTCGTAGTGGTCTGGATGGTTAGAGTGACCGGTCTTGTGGACGACCGCGTTAAAACCGTTTTCCTTGTCGGCCACGTACTCGACGGTCCTCAGTGTGCCGTCTGGGTCGTGCACGCTGTACGATCCCTTCACCACGTCGCCGTCTCTGTACTCGTGCGCAGTCTTGTAGTCGCCGGTGTGCGGGTCTTGTACGCCATACTTGTAAGAGTACTTTGGATGGGCCTGCGGGAAACACGACACACACACACGTTAGCTGATCGTTTCTATGCAATGACGTTGTAAGTCGTCGTCCGACGCCCGGTGTTTGGAAAAGGAAGTGAAAAAAAAAAAAAAAAAAAATTGATAACAATGTGCTCGAATTTTGTGCGAGAGCGGTCGAAACGTAGACGCGATGTACATTGTCGTGATATCGTGTAGGCGAGTAGAAAGTGTTGGCGACACCGCGTTTGTTTGATACATTTTAGTATTTTCCTATAAAATCAATGGTGATACCCACATAGTAGTCCACGTGGTCGTCGTCGTCGTGTCCGCCGCCGTAACCTTGAGGATACGATTGGACCGTAAAACTGACGTACAACAGGACGCAAGAACCGACGATAACCTTTGGTGAAAAAAAAAAGAAAAAAAAAATCAATAAAAAAAATGTTAAATAGACGAAAAAAATGCGTCTCGTATGAACGTGTTCCAGCACTGTACCTTTGACAACATCTCAACTTTGACGTTGAAAAAACGAGTGTCTACTATATGATTATAATTTACGTATTATCGAGAACGATCGAAAAAAAAAACGGCTGAGACCTGTATACACGTTCTAGATCGGTCGGTGGCGAGAATCTATCGTATTCCGTTCTACGATCAACGCTATATATATGTAACTACGTCGTCCCGCGCAGTCTTCCACTTCTTTTCACGCGATCCGTGTTGCAAACGTAAATATTGCATAACGATATTATATTATATTATAGGTAGGTGTATACACGTCTGTACAATGAACGCACGGTGTTTTCAATTTTGTTTACAAAACGGTCCACAGGATGTGTTCATTTTTTCACTGTTATATGTCGATCGTTATGTTTTTATTCGTAAGCGATAGAGGTTTGTAGAGATTCCTGAAATGGATTATTATATTATGTGCGCAGCAGCATTTTCAACCCCGTTCGGCGTCCGCGTGTGTAGGTACAATGCGTGTCATTCGGTCATTGAGTGAGTAAAGTCGTAATATACCATTACACACGTAAAAAATATAGTTATTTGTTACTAGTTATTAGCCGATATTTTATGTAACATTATTATGAACCGTTCATGAGCTATTACGATGTATTGAAAGTTAAAGAAAAAAAAAAACGGTTGAACCACAAAATCGTATTTACGTCCTATATAATAAAAGGTTTTATTTTTTGTTCTAAACTTAAATATTTACCATGGTACTTACGTAATAATTATCAATGTTTATCTTTAAAATCATAATAATGATAAGTTTATAAATAATATGTTTAGACATTTTGATGCATACTTTATTATTTGAAAATATAATAAATAGCGATTTTTATAACTATAGCTAATTAAAGTTTAGCAAAGTATTATTGAATAAAGATCAAATAATATCTTAACTATCCATATTCAGATTTTATACGACTAAACTTTAATATTAAAATGTGATAATTAATTAAGTAATTATTTTGTTTTAAGTGTTAAGGCAAGTATTAACTATCAAGTTTTCATTCTCATCGGTAGGAATTTATAAACAATATATATATTTTACGCATATTTTAGTATTTAACTATACCGCAAACATAATTCATAAATTAAACTATGTGAAGTTCATTTCAAATTAAAAATTTGTTTGAATTTAATACTATCAAAACAAAAATTTAATTTAATTCACATTAAAAATATAATTATGTAAGAAATTGAATAAATAAATATAACTGTAAAAATAGTACTGAGTTTTGACGGTTATGTTATCTCAAACACGATATATTTAACATAAAAAAATGTCATAAATTAAATAATAAATATGTATACGTAAATAAATATTTATAATTATAATTATAACTCCTATAAAAGATACATTTTAAATTTCAGAGATTGATGTTGTAATTTAGTAACCTTCGATAAAATTGAACGGCCTACATACTATATTTTTCTTCTTTAAAAATATACATTGTCATTTTCTCATTTATTTTTCAATAACATCGTTTAAATTGATAATAAAACTTATAAACTCATGACAATGATGAAAAAATTACTATTTATTGAATGTAGTAAATGACTATGTATACGGTATACCTATTACTCATATTGACAAGCATAACCATTCAACCATATACAATTGTTAATTAGGTATAATATATATATATATATATATAAATCACGAATGCAATAAACCTTAAAAGGGTCTCTTTACTGTTCTATACTCCAAATTTTAATTCGATGATATCAATATACGATGTACCAATATTTTTCTGATATTAACACTGAACAATATACTTTAGCGTCCATTAAATACAAAAAAAAGTGTAATCACATCCACGTAGTAGGTAAGAAATGAATAACACTTATGTTTTACTTTTACAACAGCCTTAAACATTATTGATGAAATTGGATTTGATTAAGAATTTTAAAAGACTTAGAATTTTCCATTTTGGCAGGAATTTAAACTAGGTTACTGGGTAATTTCAAGGTTCATCCGTCCAAAGATATTCTGCAATTGCAAGGATACGCTAAATACAGTTTTAAGTGCCCCATATCAATTATTTGATGTTGATAGTTCTTAAATTTTTAATTAAAAATCTATAATAGAGATGACACAATAAAAAATTAATAAAAAGATAGATTTTAATGATGTATGTCGTCTACTTTATGTAACAACTAATGTTATTTCAATTTGTTATTGTACGTAAGTAGAAAAAATTAATAAAAAAGTTAAGAAAAATGCATAATATTATGATTTATGCAAATAAATAAACGAATTATTTTTTACATTTGAATACATTACATGATAATATTTAGAGCCATTGCGTCCTTAAAAACGAAATTATTTTTTTGTGAAAGTTTGATTTAATACAAAAATTTACTTCAACCGAATTATATAATAGCTTCAAATGCGGTATAATATTCGTGGCGATTCTAGGGACAATTTGATTATTCTACGATTAAAATAGTACGAATATATGACATTAAAACGCTTCGTGCGATTTTTACGACCAAAGGTTTACTGCGTGGAAATGGGTTTCGACCAAACGGGCAGGCGAACAGCGTACGTATGATTTTTCTAAGGACTCTTAGTACGCAGTCCACGTGCTAATAATATAAACATTTATATTCGCATTGTAATGTGGTCGTCGAAGACACAAAATCTAAATAATCAATTACGCGCAATACCGCACTGCGGCCTACCTACACACAAACAAACATATTTATATAATGTGTAACACTGTTGGATATTTATAATTGGGTTAGATTTGTTTAACGGCATCGTTAATCAACGGGCCGACGCCGCCGCGGCGGCGTAAACGCACATTAGTATTGAGAATTCGGGCACGGCGTTTCCAAATTGCGGGCTGATATAAATTCGGCATGACAAGTTCGACGAACGAGAGAACAACGATAGGAAAACATGTCGAAACTGCCGTCTTAACTGTGAACATTGGATCATTCGCCGCACGCCATGGCTAATCGCGCGACAGCCAAACACGTCGACCATGTGTATAGGCGGCACCGGCGGCCGGGTTGTGCAAACCGCCAAAAATACATTTTAACGAGGCATGATTGAGCACGGCGGCCTTGTGTCTCGTTGTTCCGCGGGAAAGCCAACACATCGCGCAACGATTAATATAACGCTGACACGCTGCGAACGTTGCACTGTCGCAGTGCGTCGTTGGTGTTATCTCGTCTGCGGTAAACGCGCGCGCTAAATACGAGCGAGTGTTTTGGGGGTGTGCCCGCGGAGAGCATCTCGGCGGCTACAACTGCGGGCACAGACGCGCCGATGTTTTTTTTTTTTTTTTTTTTTTTGTCGCGGAACACGGCGATTTGCTTCGTAATGTTATCGTGTGGCAGAGCGCACGGGCACGTCAGATATTTATTATTTTTTTATACGCCCTCGGAAAATCGTAATATCGTTATTATTCTTTTTTTACGAACGCCGTCGACGCGGTTATTTTTGACGATTCGTCTCGATTTTGTTCGTTTTCATAATTTTACCGTTGATGGTACTATTGATCGAAAAAAAAAAAAAACATTCAACAGAAGCGCTGACAAAAATATCCGTTTTTTGCGAATCGAGTAATTATACTCGCAAGTCACAACCATCGAGAAACGCGACTATCGTGCATCGTCGCGTTGTCTTAAAATATTGTACACAATAATATAGTGACTACAGTCATAAAAAATATAAATTTATATTTATCAAATACATTTAGGTTTTTAATTTATATTATATTTGTAAAAATTCGTTTATACATATACAGTTATAATATTCGTACGCATCGGGACGGCTAAAGCGAAAAAATCCCAACTCGTACGAAATATGCGTGTTGAAACAATGTTAAACAATTTCCTTAAAACCGTATACGCTTTCTTTGGAAATCGAACACGCTATTGGTCGGCGGCAACACGATCACCGGGAATATCTGCGATTCGGCCGCCTGTAGTTGCAACTGTTGTCGGTACTGTTCCACCGTGGTGGCCGGATTTGGTTGGTGGAAGTATTGCATCGGTACCACCGCCTGGTGCTGCTGTACGTTGCCCCTGATCTGCAGCTGCGACGGATGTGCCGGTATGTTGACCTGTTGCGGGTACTGCTGTTGCATGACGGACTGCTGGTACGGGACTTTTTGTTGTTGCTGTTGCTGCTGTGAATGTTGCCGGTGCTGCTGCTGCTGCTGCTGCTGCTGGAGGTATTGAGGCGGTAACGCCTGCTGCGATACCACTCTGGCCTGTTGCGGCTGATATTGGACGGTCTGCTGATGGTTCGGCATCAACTGGACCTGTTGCTGTAGGTGCACTGGCGGCTGTACCCTTACCGGCTGCTGTTGGTATTGTTGCACTTGACTGGGGTGAAGCGACTGCTGTTGGCCCTGAGGCAATCTCAATTGTTGTTGGTGCACCTGCGTGGGCTGATACTGCAGATAGTGCTGTTGTTGCTGCTGTGGTTGTTGGAGTTGTATCATGATGGGCCCCCGATCGGGGGTGATGGGCAGGGGCTGTTGACCGGGCAGCAGCGGTAGCGGCGAGTTGTCGCCTAGCGCGGGCAGGGGCGGCACGTTTAGCACGTAGTGCGACGGCTGCTGAGCTGGCACTGTGCCCTGTTGCAGATTGTACGGGGCCACGGGTGGTAGGGGCGCAGAATTCTGTACCAGTTGATGCGGTAGTGGTTGCTGAGGAGGACCGACTTGGTACTCGGCGTAAGACGATTGCAGCTTGTCCTTGAGCTGGTCACCAACGAACGGCTGATTGGTTTCCTGGAAGCCCGGCGAGTCTTCTGGCCGGAACGTGGCCGGATCCACATTGGTCCTCTGCTGGTGATACGTGTGCGCTGTTTCCACCCGCTGGCCGGCCGCAGCCACGGTGCTCGGCGTTGGCCGGTGATACTTGTCGTGCAACGGTGACTTGTGTTGTTGTGACTTCACAGCCGTCTGTATGATCTGCGACGTGACCCGCTGCACGGGGTCGAAACTAGATCCTTCGGCTACGTACTGATCGCTTCCGCCACTGTCCTTGACATAAGCTCTACGACAAAGATCGGCATTAGCTTTTTAATCGTTAAAAACAGACATGATTTGAAACGGTCTTGATCCTAGTAAACCATCCCATCGACCAGTTTATAAAAAACCATAAAGAATTAGGATTGGACACGAAACAACAAAATAATATTAATTTTAATTTTAAATCACTAAAAATTGCAGCTTTAGAATTTTTTGAAAAATTAAAAGCTTTGTAGGAGTTACAGCTGTAAATTAAAAATGATGGGTTAGATTTAATTGTATATATTGTAGATGGCTGTATACTGGGAAAAATAACAATTTTAAGTATATAGAAATAATACAACCATGGACACAATTTGGGTCCTCTTCCCAAATTTATGACTAACATTTCCAGATTTGAAATTAGTTCCCTCATAATTTATATCGTTTATGGCTTTTTAATTCTTATTTTATATTAGATTAATAAACCAATATGTACAGTACAAAGCCATTATTGAACACGTGATTATTGAACGGAAGGATGTGAGGACCGAATTTACTCATCGTGTAATCCATGATCAATGGTTATGTGAAAAATAGAAGGTTTTAGCCCCTCTAGCGAGTTTTTTCATTGAAATTGTGCCCTTGAATACAACCAATCTGATTTCTCCCATATATCATATAGTATGTTTCACAATATCTAACTGTGGTATAGTATAATAACAACACAGACTTTGGTAAAGTTATAAAAAAAAATATAATCATAATAATCTAGGTTAATAAAAACAATCCAAATTATAACTTAAATTAATTTAATAAAGCCGTTGCACTTACAATTCTTGTTTTTAAAATTATAGGTGTTATGCATTACCTTTTATTATTTTTAAAACATAAATGTTATTATATTTTAATATTTTTTAAAAATTTTTTAATTAAATATATTTTGTATTCTACATTCTAATAAATTATGGTTCTAAAAGATTTATTTTCTAAAAGTTTACTTAATAGTTGGAATTTTAAAAGTCACTTTTCTATAAAACTTGTTTAAATACCTAGGTCATTAATCATTTTACAAACAGCGGTTATTATATCTTATGCAAATGCCGAATTTTAGTAATAATTCTAAACATTTATTGTAGTAATTCAAAAAAAAAACGTGCATGTTGTACACTTTATATTTAAACGAATAATCAATTAACCATCAATGATTACAAACATTGGTCTCTACAATCGACATAAATATTGTGTTTTTCAAAGTACGGAAAAATTAATTTTTTTTCTAATGTTCATTGAAACAATCTCAAGGTCTCGTCAATGCTTATCACATGATGTGGGTAGTAGGGATATCATGTGATCTATTTATCTATGTATATAGTGACATGTGCAGTTTTCACTCCTAATGGAATGGGACTTTAAGGGATTTGATAAACTGATCGTTTCACAATTGAATATTGGAATAGACAATGAAATCGATTCGATATTTAATATTTTTCAAGGATATGTGCTCGCACGTTTCAATTCCAAGGTTTAAATCAGAAATACGACTAAAGAATAGGTAGTATTGTAGATTCGTTACATGTTTTGAAATTTTTAAATAAGAAATCCATACAAGCATGTTTTTATCTGCCCTCGGGAATGCCTTGTCGTTTATTGAATTTTTTAAATTTATGCCACGACTAAAACAAGGAATTATTATTTCTTTTATCAATAATAACTACTTTTAAAATATTATTAAATTTAAGTTCTTGTAATTTAAATAAAACGGTTATTGTGGTAGTTAAATTATAAATTATAATATATTATTAAATTATATAGATAAGTGCAATGATATAAAAATATAAATATTTTAAAACAGTGAATCAAAAAATAAATACTACTTCTGGACTTTTTCAGGGCTTTTATTTTATACGATAGAAGTACATATTTTAATATAAATGTAAAATAAAAATTTATGGTACGTGGAATAGATATGCTAATAAAATCAACTAGGTATGAACAATTAATTAAACTTCTATTGCATATTTATTTGAAATATACGGATGCAGGTTCAAAAAATCATACGAGACAATTAACATAGTATTTTTAAGTAGGTATACAACAATATCGGAAATAAAATAAAAATAGAACAAAACGAATTGGTGGTTTAACTGCAGAGGTTGTATAGATGATTGGCTCTGTATGCATCATCCGGAAAGAAAATTATTTTTATTAAAATAAAATAATATTCTGTGCTACAAAATAATAACTGATATTATATATAATATTTATATTATAATGGCTAATGGCCTTAATGTATAGATGTCATATATAGATAGAATGTTTTTATCTTTAATCGTTAATGCAATTTGCATTGTATACGAGGTATATTTTTATGTATTTAATTTATCATGGACAACGCCGCGCCGTGGAGGATCAGCTATATCTAATATATTAATAAATCTATTAACTATATAAAATTAAAGGTTTTAAATAAATTATATCCAATCATATAATAACTATTTTATTTTCTGTAACCAATAGCAATAATATACAAATAAACAAATGATGGTTTTTATTGAGTCAACCATAATATATTGACTATTATTTACTGCATTTATTTGATGCTTTGAAAAGTAAAAAGTATGTAATTAAAAGTAGTCTATGACACTCTGGATCTTGCTGAATCTACTACCAAACATTTTATGAAAATCGTTCAAAAAATACGGATTTGCATGGGAACATCCGTTTTAGGCTTTTGATTTTATATAGAAGATATTTTTATTAATATATTAATGTATTTTTATTTATATAGCTGATCCTGCACGACGCTGCCCGTGATAAATTAAATAATAACAGTGGATTTATTTTGCCTAAAACTCCGTTAAATGTGAACTGCGCGTATTTTTAACACATTAATTTGGATGATTCTGACCAAATATAAAAAATTAAAATACGGGTTAATCTTATGTATTATGTATTAAATCATACATGCATAGATAGAAATATATTATTTTGAAAACAAATTACGAATTTCAAATCTAATATGGTATTAGACGATGTACTTTTTCCTCAAAAATTCCTAAATTAAGAATCAATAATTACACTCAAAACGTAGAACCCGTATTTAAAAGTCATAGGCGACAAGACTGATGGAAATCGTACAGAAAAGTTCTTCAAAATTACCACGATATTAAATGCACTTACTTGACACCGTCTTTGTCCGCAACGTAGGACACCACTTTAATTTTACCGTCTGGTTGGACTTGTCCGTAACTTCCCACAATACTCCCGTTGGAATGACGTTCTTCCATACGGTATTGTATGTTATTGGTTGGCGCATTTTCCACGTCGTATCTAAACTCGTACGTGTCCGGGCCCTATAAAATCAACAAAAAACGTGGCCGTAAAAATTATTTAAAACAATAACCTTTACGTGATATATTATCGTTATTAAGTGCGTTCGCTTGTTTTTTTTTTTTGTCCTACTTACTTTGTGGTCTCTTTTCGACGAGGACGCCCAATCGTTTTCCAACTGCCTCTTATCCTGGGCTTTAGTGTCGTCTGCTAACGATTGCGTGATCAGTCCGACGATTACCGCCAACACAAACACCTGCACTACTGCATCGGGTCTTGTCTGCATTATAATATATACAACGCGGCATCAAACGAGCCCGACCGTCAATAATAACAATTATTAATAGAAAAAACTACAGTGCAAGTTACACGAACGTAATAATATTAGAACGCATAGTGAATAGTTGTATAGTTATTTAACAAACATGACATTTCTCACTTGAACGTAGCCGATGCGTGAAACCATTTTTCCTCTGCTGAGGCTTGACTGCTGGTAGCTCTGCGGTTGTGATTATGATAATATTTTTTTCTTCTAAATTCTCAGCGTACATGTACCTATACTGTAACTATTTGCAATTTGCACCGTATTTGGACGAGTAACGGTTTTACCGGTTTTCAAATCGGTTACACCAGTATCGCTGTTTCGTGTTCGTTTAACGCTGTGCTAAAACAATAAATCGCGTACTTATAGTATTACTATGTTATAATATTGATGAATCTCATCCTAAATGTGTTATACTAATGCCGTAAAAACTGCCATTTTACCTCAAATCGTGATTGTGTTCACCGTGCAACTAATAATCGGTGAAATGATCAATTTTTAAGGATATTAAGACTCGTATGCAACAGACACACGACCTTGGTAATATTTATATATGTATCCGTGACCAATTATCAATAAGAGGCTTTTCGTAGTCTTAAAAGAGAGAATTGCATATCAAATAGGAAAGAGAAACATTATGTATATTAATATGTATTCGAAACGAAATAACTACGGTCTATACAGGAGATACTTAACTAAACATACAACTAATATATAACTAACATGGTTATATATTATATGTTTTATTGTAACAAGTATTTATTCGCACTTGAAATTAATTAATACAGGATAAACACCGTTATTGCTAAAATATAACCATCGATATAATTATTGTTGGTATTTAATTTACTAATATGATTATTGGTAATAATAATAATATAGGTAATATTAACTTGTAGATCAAAGGTAGTTACTATTTGTTATACATTAAAATATACTATTCTACATTATTATTTTATACTAACTATTGTAATATTATTAAATAATATTATGTTGCATACAATAGTATATTATTGGTTTTCCATAGACCTGACAATATAATAATATAAACATATACTTAACCACAAACATACGCAAGAAGAAAGTTGCGTTCCGCATAGCATTCAATAAAACATCAACATGTGCGATGTAGGTATTAAATAAATAATATAAAAAACATTTGAAAAAATATGGTCATATAGTATTAAAAAAGAAATTACTATAATTTTTAATAATCTATACTATATTGTACTGTCGTAAACAAACTCGTCAATGTCGACTACTCGTCAATCAAAAACCTGAGTTATAATCAAATTATTATTCATATAAAAATGTCATGATATAAGTGATTTCAAGATTGTCAGTTGATACTTGTTGTAAAATGATCAATTCATTTTACACTGACGAATGGCAATAATAAATATAAAATACATACCTACTCAAAAATTGTAATTTTATTAACTGTCAACATAATTTAATATTTTGTTTTCAAAATTATATAAGTAACGTTTGCCGTTGATACATTAATTAATTTATTCCTGAACAAATATTTCTATACAAATTATTATGCAAACCTGCAATAGGAATTGCATACCTAACACTACATGTGTAATGAACCGTGTCAATTCTGTATTTTAGATATTGACTGGATCAAAAAATATAATTTATTATTGTCTATTATACTATATAGATAGTTGTAACAAACTGCCAATATACAGAACAAGTTTTAAGCTTTACTGAAATATATAATGCAACTTAAAAATATAAATACAACGAACAAACTTGAAGAACAAGCACAGGTGTGCAGTGGTTACTGGTTGCACAAGTCTAAACAACAAATGGCATTAATTTTTTTTTCAAATTGAATTCATATAACAATAATTAATAACAGTTATATAATAAGCGACCCTAGTGATCCGTTACCAAATAAGCAATTTATTTGCACCAATAGAGTATTTCCGCAGCGACGATAAAAATTGAAATATGATTTTATTTTAATCGATTAATAATAAATATTATGTAGGTATTTAGTCAAAACTGACGATTAATTTAAGACGAAATCGTTGATCTGTGATGCCGGTTAATGATTTATTCGGAGCAAAAAAATCATCCATCGTCGGCGACGATCCCGAAGTGGGAGATTACGAAACACATCGAATGATCTTGCAGGACGAATGTCACTGCAGTTATTATTATTGCGTTTACGTTCGTTACTGTAAGAACAACATAATCATGCTGCAAATGGATTGATGAACAAAACAATCGGTTATCAGAAATGATCGTCGTCCTACGCGTAAGTCAAACAAATCGTGCTAATAAAAGGACTAAAATAGTTATTATTTATCTCTTTTTAAGACCGTTGCATTATGTTGGTTCACGTTACGATCGTATGCCATCGAAGTCATACCTGCCTCGTACGCTTGGAGCACGTTCACAGGACCCGTTTCCGGCGAAGTACACGAAGTCAAACCGTGGAGTCCGTCTTCACCGGCGTCTTCGTTCTCAGAATTCGAAAGTGCAAACGAAGAAAGCAATCATTACGGACCGGATTATGTGGTAATGTACAAATTATTTAAATTTTATTCCCATATGAACATAGAACCGAGATTGCATTCATCTGGGTACTTACCTATTTTAAATTGTCTATATCAATGTATAATATAATTCAACAATAAGAATGTGTAGTGTGTACATTGGATGCCATTAGGTTTTATTTCCAAACTTTATAACGAGTATTGGAACTAATAACAATTTTATTTTAACAAGAGCTTCAATTAAATAAATATCTTTAATAAAATAAATTAATATCCCTTGTTTAAATTACAGCGTTCTCCCTCTAAGTTTAAAACGACTTTCGAGACCTCTAAAAAACGTGTTTTTGAAATACTGGAATTTTTTTTTTTTTTTTGATTTAGACATTTAGTGCTGTATTATTTATACTTAATACATTTAAAATAAAATATTGAACAGTAAATAGATATTAGAATATTATAGTTTATAGTAAGACAGTAGTTATCGTTCGCTTTTCATTTTAGTTAAAGCACATTAAGTTGCAAAATAAATTTTGTATGCAGTATATATTATACACTATATGTATATAATATCCATATTCATTGTAATCTAAAAATAAAAACCGTCTTTCTGCTATATAGTAGTTTTCATATGTACCTTGTTTTTGAGGAACTGTTAAAACATTGCGAAAACCGTTCTAAGCGAAGATTGTGAGTCAGTCAATATATCAAAGGATGATGTTTTATTATATATTTATATTACTACTATTAATAACTTATTTTTCTTATAGTTATAACTTTATAAAAAATATTCAACTAATTTTTACCAAAAGCAAATCGCGTATACTATATAATGATAATTATAATATTATTTCATATGTTCTGTTATCAACTTATAATGTTGTAAGTATTTTAACTCATGCAATACCGAAGTACAGTAGAATAGTATAAATTGGTTCGTGGTATAATATTGTACAAATAACTTAAAATTAGTCAAAATATTTTGAAAATGTTATTGTCTGTGAAAAATAATAAAATATGTAATTATAATGGGTAAAGTTTCGAGTAGGTAACTTATTAGCTTATTTAAAAAAAATTTATTACAACAAAACAATTATATCAGAAAAAATTTTTACTTTTCTTTTAAATATCCAACAATGAAAATTTTGAATTTTAATATCTATATAAAAAAAAGAAATTATGTATTTTTAATATTTTTAGATTTCTGTAAAGAAAAAACCTTACCCCACTCTTAAAATTGAAGATTGATTATTTTTACTGATCCTAAAGGTGACGTTAGACACACAAAACAAAACACTTGCATTTAAAATAAATGCATTCATCAATCCCCTCAGAATAAAATTAAATATATGAACTTAGATAACTTCTTATATAATTCATTATAATCTTCAGTCACATAACATTTGATTACAAACAGTATCTCACCTTGTTTTATTGTGAAAACTGGTCGGAAATCAAAATCTTGAAAACAAATCAAGATTAATTCGACGGAATTGAACTAGTAAATTATTTTTATTAAATATTTATTTCTGTGAAATATCAATTAAATAAAATATTCATATCAAATATCATAAATCTAAAATCATTGATGTAGTATTTTAAATGCACTGATATTTTAAATTATAATTAGTGAACATACAATTGTTTTGACACTTCATTACACAAAGTTACCGACCTTTTGTAGAATATAAGTTGACTATTAAAAAGTTTTTGTTCATTTACAATTTAATTTTTTACAATTTACAATTTTTTTATAAACTCGTACCAATTATATAATTTAGTGCTTAAAAGTACATGGTCTGAAAACCGAAAATTTCCAAAACATGTAATATAATGTTTAGTAAAACGCAATAATTATGATTACAGTTTTTTTTTTTTTTTTTAATCATGATAATCGTAGAAACATTAAAACATCCTATTTTTAGTCATAGCCAATAATGTATATATATATTTTGTATGGAGGGCTCCGGCCGGATCTGCAGAAAAAACTTTATTTATGTGTAATGTGTACAATAATTGGGCGTTTTAAGATATTTTTAATCTTTCCCAAAAAATAGAGTCATAAGCATAGTTCGGGACTTTTAGCACTTAAAATCACAATAATAAGCTCTAAGATATGCATTTTTTTTTATTATAGCTTTAAATAACAACTAATATAGCTCAACAGTGGTATATATCATTTTGGTATATAGATTTTTAAGAACTGAACCGGCTTTTACTAGGTAAGGACTAAGGAACTGCATCCAATAAGAATATTAAGGTGTTGTACGTAATATCTTCAGGCCATAAAATGCTCGTTGCTTTATTAAAGACTTGGCAAATAGTATTATGATTTATTTTTTCTAACTCTTCTGAGTGCAGTAGAAATGAATAACCAACACAATCTGATTTAAAAATTCCAACAATAACATTTGCCACACATCGTTCTTGTACATCACATGTTTCATCAACTGATAGTTGACACCCAAATTTGATTTTTTCCAATTTCAGTTTTCATTTTATCCATTACTTGGTTGTAAATAGCATCAATATATCCTTTTCGTAAGGTAGCTTCAAATGGAATACTTTTATCCGTATATTTTTCCAAAAATGAACGTAATATTGTGTTTGAAAGTTTATTAAATGATATGTTCGTAACCACCATTGCTTCGCATAAATCTTTATTAAAATCTGATTTGGTAGGTCGATTAAGTTCAAAGGAAATCACAACTTTTAACCAATCTTTTTGGCGTTTGGCACTTTTAGCGTGTTTTTTTCAGTTCGAATGTGTTGGCTTACTTTAAACTTTTTTCGAAATTAATCTTTATTTCACAAACTTTGCAAAATAATACAAACCAATCAGTAGACAATGTTTCAGATTCAAATTCAGATACAAAGTTTTCCAAACGTGCACTAGTGGTTTGTTTTACTTTTCCCGTTTTGAGTACATTATGTTAATAAAAAAAAATACATAAGTGAGAGCACGCACGCGATTAACGGCGACGGATAAACGAAGGGGACTGAACCAAATTAATCAAAATTATTAAATAACTATTATCGGCCGCCAGCCGTCCGAACCATGTTTACTGAGAATACCTATAGTTTCACAAAACATTTTATATATACATGTAAATTATATAATATGTTGCGAATGCTGCGATACGGGCGATACAGGCCATCATATTTTCTAAAAATAAAGTTACTTTTCCAACACGAAAATTATACCGAGTTGTGAGTTGTATATAACAAATAGGTACATAAGATTGTATTAGAATTTTCTTTTTTTCGATCGATTGAAATTTGTAGTTTTTAATTTTTAAATTTGAATTATTTTCCAAAATATACAAAATAAGCATAAAAACGTAAAAATAAGCACTTTCCTGCAAAATCTATGAAATATACAAAAATATGCACGTTCATATTTTAGATTTAGTACCATGGCATTAAGTAATGAGAATCTATTTCGCATTCTGTTGTATTTTACAATAAATAACAAAAGTATGCAAATGCTATGAGTTCTGAACCCTGGTCATAAGTGTCCGAAAAAAAAAATATTAGGTGATACACAAATCTACATCAACCGTTAACTATGCATGGTCGATAGGACGATAGTCCTATACCCAGTCTATCATAGCATTGTGACTATCATAATATTATAATTGTCCTCACGGCGATAGTCTCTTCAAACTATTAAGATTACAACTATTGTATATTATTGTTTGGACCTAGTTGTGATGGCGAGATTAGCGATTAGTTCTATTGTCTTTGTCTCGTATATAATAATATGTTATACTATACACTATAACTTATTTATGCTTTAAATTAGTATATTGACATAACGTGTTACAATATAAATATATGCAATAACTTAATTTTGCACATTCATTGACACCTCCTTTTGGAATGTGGGATTTCTAACCATATACGTAGGTATTGTATCTCATTTATTACCCGTTTTTTACGAGTTTCTAGAATTTGTTCGATGTCCCTTTAGTAGTTATTCAATTTTTTATATCTGGGAGCTGTAGAAATGTTTCTCAGCCTCTCCCCCTCCCCCAATCATTGATCAAAAATCGTAATTGTATTTTTTTTTTTTTTTGTCATCATTTAAAACGCTATTTGTCTGAGTTTATTCGTCGCTTATTCGGGATTTATAAAAAAAAAGTCCACGAGGGAATCTGACGCAAGCACCATTATCTTGTATACACTACTGGTAGCCGCCATAGGATAGAGGTAGTGTAAATGCATAATATATTCAATCATATTAAATATTAATTACATAATGTCTAGAAAAATAAAATAAAAAGTTCATCGACTTTATATTAGTCTGCGGTGATAAATGTAAAGCGAGATTTAAAAATATTAATGTTAATTAGACGTAATAACCTCTGTGTGATTGCAATGCACTAACATGGCGGTTAGCAATGATCCTCATCCCCCCATTTCTAAATAGGACGAACGTGCTCATCCCACTTTTATCGTTTAATATTTCGTTCAAATAATGATTTTCAAAATTTTGAAGTATATATTATAATGAGTAATGACCGTTGGCCATATTTTAAAAATACACGAGGGATGTTCTTTGGTAATACGGAATTTTTTTTCAAATATTTGAAAATCTTTTTATAGCTGAAAATTGTCGAGCGGATGATTTTATTTTTAAATGTTAACCTTTAAATGCATATAGTTGTATTCATGCTTCACGCAACGTTTTAAATTGTATTATTTCTAGTCTCAAAACTACTGTTAGGTAAATGTGATCAAACCAGTAATCGTTATATTCGTCAAATAATTCTGATTATTTTGTTAACATATTTGTTTACTGTTAAGTGTATATTTATTAATGTATCTAAACAATAAACGAGTAGTTTTTGAATTATTTAACTTTAATTACTCAGGATAATGATAGGTCCATGATAATAGATTTGGAAGATATAGGGGAGGGGGCTATCAACATTTGTAAAATAAGTCTGAGTTATTAAATAAGCAGTAGACAATTAGACTTAGTTAAAAGATATATATATATTTTAATAACTCGTTCAAATATCGACTTAGAAAAAAAAAGTATCATGAACATTATCAAAAAAAAAAAAAAAAAAAATCATCTAAAGAAAATTGTATCGCCCACAGGATATTTTTTATACGGTATACAAATTTTAAGGACTTAAAAATATCATATACGGTCCTTAAGTACAACACTTAACAATTTCAAAATCAGTATTTGAATAAATATATCATTAGAGGGAAAAATGGGTGTAAGCATACCCAGTGAATCATCTTGTTAACAGGTATTGACATATTATATAAAATGTGTCGACGCAACTCATTTGCGCCCAAAATTATTTTCGTAGACCATTTTCACCCCAAATCATGATACATATACACACGATTTAAAACAATGAAAAATTGTGCAACGTTGCAATTTATTGGGTAACTATATATAAAATCTAAAATATTACTTTATGACCAATTAAAACCAAAACGTAAAGACGGAAATCAACGAATACATTTACTAATAAAACGTGGAATGAGTACAAAGAAAAAAATTGACTTTAAAT
Source organism: Pentalonia nigronervosa (assembly GCA_014851325.1). Lineage (NCBI taxonomy): Eukaryota > Metazoa > Arthropoda > Insecta > Hemiptera > Aphididae > Pentalonia > Pentalonia nigronervosa. The sequence goes on from JACXSJ010001345.1 coordinate 40,301, forward strand.
TTAGGGGAATCGATTTGTTATAAATGATAAACGTCTGTATTTGTATTATTAACATTCACAATTTTAATAATGAATAATATAAATTTAATATAATATGCAAGATGATACTTAATATTAATATGTATTTTTTTTTACCCAGGTATATTATAAACTTTTTACAAATTTTTCTTAAATTATAACTGACGGGACAACGTTGGACGTTGAATTTTGTGCATTTTGGCTATAAGCCTATAAATCAAAATGTAATGTTTTTTTTTTTTATTTTGGGTGCAAAGGTCCACAACCCTCGTGGCACAAATTGACGACGCCCATTTACCATTTAATACCCATATCACAACGATCATTAATCCGATATTTTGTGCCGCAGGCGAAACCGCACTACTCGTTCGCGTACGGCGTGGAGAACCCGAACACGGGCGACAGCCACGGTCACTCTGAGACGCGAGACGGTTCACACGTGACCGGCGAGTATACCGTAATGGAACCGGACGGCGTGCTGAGGCGGGTGCTGTATACGGCCGACCCCAAAAACGGTTTCCGAGCGTCCGTTCGGTACGTCCGACCCGACGGTGAGGAGTCGTTCAACCGCGACCACGGTTATCACGGCGGACCAGAACGGTTACCGGGGCCGCCTCCGCACCAGCAGCACCAGCAGCAGCAATCCGAGTACGAGTCTGACGGCGGTAACGACGACGACGAACCGCGTCCGTTCGCGTTACAGCCGCAATCGCTGTCCCTGTCGTCCGAGTACGAGTCGGACGTTGACGGAGAACCGTTCGCACCGCAATTGCCGCAACCGCAACCGTTGTCGTTAAAGTTCGGTTACAACAAGTACAACGACGTCAACAACAACAACAACAACAACGTCGACGACGATGACGGCGACTACGGCGGCCGCCGCCCGTCGGCATTCAAGTTCCCGTCGCAGTCCAGTCCGTTTTTCAAGGCGCCCGACGCGGTTAACGGTGCGTCGTCGAAAACTGGCCCATTAATTTGTGGACTGAATTTTTTTTGTTCTCACATTACATGTCATCATTATTTCATGCCAAACACGGTTCTAGAAGGTCTTATACGCTCTGCGCCCGCGATTATTGTGTGCGATATGAGAACGCGTGTTGACATATGTGTGTCTGATATCAAAATATTATGATACGTACACTGAGAGTTAGGATTTTGTGGGTCCATAAAACTCTGAGATGAGCACTAAGACAAAATGAACTAAGAAACCTAAACTAAAAAAGCACTAAAAATTGTTTCGAAAAAACCTTTTTAAGACGTTCTAAACTTTTTTTATTCCTTTAATTTAATATAATATTACTATTACATACAAATTTGTGACTGTAGACGGATAAAAATACTAAATTATAAGATTTGTAAGATTTATGTAAGAAAAATATCCGAGATAAATTAAAAAAATACATTAAAATTTAGTGATGACGGCATTAAAATCAAACATTTCGGAATAAAAATGATTGAGCCACCTTAGCACACGAATTTTATATTATAAAATAAATATTTACCTTTCATATTATGTTTCAAATACGCATTGATTTAAAACACGTTTTCCACAAAAAGTTATTAAAACAAAAATAGCCCAATAACTTAAAAGTCATAAAGATCGCGAGAAAAATTCTAAAAGAGCTAAGTACAATTTTAAGTATTTTATTCAACACGGGTAGTATGAATCTACAGAATTCGGACTTAAATCTTAACAGTCTCTCACTGTGGCAGAATGTAGGTTATATTGTTTTTTTGTTTTTGTTTTAGTACCTACCTATCCAGAGTCATTATTTGTGAAAATTGTGTTTTAAAAAATATGGTCAGGCATTACCGCTAATCTTATAAGTTATAAAAAAGCATAGATTTGACCCGCACAAAAAGTTCGTTGATAGCAATTGGATGCACAAACGTATTAAATAAAAAGCGCGCCGGTTATCTAATAAAAAAAAAAAAAAAAAAAAATACAGACAGACCGATTTCGGCAGAATTTTATCATTTGATATAAACCGAAATTACGTAATTCTTATTCGAGTCTACGAACCGTTACGACAGTTTAGTTTCTTTCTATAGATGCGCAAGATGTTTCGACCGTTTAAAACACGCGTTTATGCAATGTCGGTTTGTCCGTTCACCGTGAAATCCCGTCAGTTCTTAAAAGCGGATCGATCCGGTGCAGGTATTCTGCAGCAGACGATGACAATGATCGTTGGCACTAGGCGTCATGAGCCCCCCTCACCCCCCCCCCCCCAAAAAAAAAAAAAATCCACACATTTTGCAGACATCACCTAACAGTCAATTTTTTGTGTTTTTTTTTTTTTGCGTTGTTCTCTTTCAGATTCGGGCGATTACGGAGACGGCGATAAGTACAACTATCATTGGCCAGGCACGCTGGGCTCGCCGCCGTCGTCGCCGTCGCCGTTCGGTTTGTCATCGTCGCCGTCGCCGTTCGGTTTGTCATCGTCGCCGTCGCCGTTCGGTTTGCAGCCGTCTGCGTCCCCATTGTTCGGTGGCGACGACGACGGCCCGGCCACAGCTTCGTCCACGACGCCGTTCGTCGGTTTTGCCAAGCGGCCGTCACCGACGGCGCCACTGCCTTGCCGACCCCAAGCGCCGCCCAGCCGTGCGCCGCTGTCATCCGACATCGTGAGCTATCAGACTGGCCACTCGAACAGTCTGCCGTTGTTCGTCAAATCGTCGGACGACCGCGAGCTCGAGCAGTTGCGGTCGCTGCATGTGGACATCGACGACGACGACGACGACCACGACGACATTGAAAATTACGAATCGGACGACAGCGACACGGACAACGCGCGCTTGACCGACATCGTCCGTCTGTCGCCGTCACCTTCGCCGGCCACGCAGACTTCTACACCGCGGCCGTCTTCTCTGACGGCCTCTACCACTGCCAAGCCGCCCGCGGCTCCCGCACCATCGCCGCCGTTCCGACGGCCGCTGTCGCCGCTCGACGCCCTCGACCTGTCGCCGTCGCCGACCATGACGCCCATCCAGCCGACCATCATAGACATCGACATTTGACCCGCCGCCACCACCACCACCACCACCAACAAAACTATATAATTCCACCCACACATTCACACACAATAACTGAAGCCGTAATACTATATTATTATAATCCACACGAATACTATTTCAAGTCATTAACGGCGATTAACCCTATCGGAAATTGATTGCGGAAATAATTCCACATAATTTACGTACCCCCTCCCGCCAAAATAATTAAATCAATATCGACCAACTCATCGCAGTGCATTCCTGTCTGTCACCAAAAAAAAAAAAAAAAAATAATTTACAGGTCGCACAATTACGTAGTGTTTTCGCGTTATTATACGTGACGTTCAATATTAAGTGCATTGCACAATGTCGCTGAATTTTTGTATCACGCGACGTTTTTCAATGGTCGACAATAATTGTACAATAACGCCCGTAGTATTATCTCTGTATACTGTTTTTGGAAAAAAAAAAGCATCCGTCTCACAATTATTTGGGAAAAATTATTTAGTAATTTATATTCTAATGCTGAGTTGCATGAACAATCATTAAGGATTTGATAAATTAACGGTGATCTAATGGCCCGTGGTTGGTTGATTAAGTTAATCAATTTTTTTGGTGTTTGCAACCCGTCATAAGTATTATATTATGTATAGGTACTACTGCATTTTGAGGAAAAATGCTTCACAGAACAAACGGCATAAACAAATTACGTACCTATTTTAATTAACAATCGTGATAATATTTTAGAGTCTAAACAACGACAACATTTAGGTGTTATTATTTTTAAACTCGGTCTTATAGTTATGGTAAATAATTTACAGCCAACATAATATTATATTATATTTATATGCACACATGTGTTCGTCAAAATCGAAGATTTATAAAAATATATATTATAGCGAATATTACTTTATGGTTATGTTGGGTGAAGGATACGATTGCATGGTTTCGCCCACGGACAGAACGGTCAACTCGCCAATCTGAAACATGTACGAGAAAATGATTATAAATGGTTCTGTTAAGTACCGGTACCTAAATATATATCCGATCAAAATATTGTATATTATATCTTATTTGTCTCATAACTATTACCCGGAGTCTCTGCTCGTACATGACATGTTGCGTTAATTAAATAAAAATGTAATATTGAGGAGGAATAATTGTTCTTGTTTAAAATCAATATAACAATAAAATATCAATGCGTTGTTCGAAAAACGATTCCCAGTAGAGTTGTGATAACCCAAGTATCAAGATGCTTCAATACTGTTAACATTTCTCTAGAAACTTGGTGCTTTCGGTTATTTAAATTTGTCAACATTTTTGCCATTTTTTTGGTTCATACAGTTTGTACGTAAGCTACTAGGAGTATCAAAAAATGTCCTACTATAAGACGTATAATCAACAGTGTAAATAGATCTGCGTGGAAATTAGTTGGAACTTCTAACCTTCTGTGCAACCTTAAAGATCGTCTGTGCAGTAACTTTATGGTTAGGTTATAGGTAGATGGTAATTAATTGTTTCGCAAAACCAAAATAATGTGTGAAAAAGTATTGGCTACCTTATTATTTTTTTTTAAATATTAGGTCTTACATTATTTATACTTTAATAGGTAACTCGTTCAATGTTGACGAATGAAAGATTACTGTAAAATTATTTTTAAAACATTGAAAAATACATTTCACAAAGAAGTCTGTAATTATTGTAATTATAATTTTAATTGTTTTATTATATTCGTTACATAATTAAATTTTCGAATAATTCGTCTTTATTATATATTATATTTTGTAGTGAAACCTCCCCTAACGGACATCTTTAAATAGCCGACAACCCCTAATAGTGGAATTTTTTTGTAATAAACTACAAATCCCCTGAATAGTGGTCAAAATTTCAACAACCAAATATATCATGTATTTAGAGGTTTCACTATACATATATATATGTGTGTGTGTATGTGGGGGGAGGGTGCGTATGTGCAGGCGCGCGCGCGCACATGAGTGTGTGTGTATATATATAAATGTATATGTATATGTATATGTATAATACTATTATACATAATATTCAGTTTAATCAATTTAATTGTTTTCAAAGCGATTTATTTTACATTTCGCTTACCACAACATCCGTCGGTTGAGTTAATGCTACGATCACCATGGACGCTACTCTTTCGGGCATCATTGACAAAATAGATTTTTTATTTTCTCCGACATTTCCGAAATCTTCAGAGTTTACTTTTCCTAGATTGATACTCTATATGAACAAATACGAATTGTTTTATTATTCTGGCACCGACAAAGTAATTATTAATTATTAAAAGAAAAGAAAAAAATGTAATTATAAAAAAAAACATTTGAATACACTTCCCAATAGATATTATATTACACCCAAAATCAAATATTTATTAATTATTATTGCTGTTTAAATTGTATTATAATATATATATATTGTATTTAAATTCCGTGCCCACAAATAGAAATTGCATTAACATGGTTTTTGACCATAACTTTTTGAGACTTACAGTTACTTTGATTTTTGACCCAGCATGAGCGAGTTCGTGTCTTAGCCCTTCAGTCAAATACGTAAGTGCAGTTTTCGTTGAATTGTACACTTTCTGTCCTGGAAATGGTAGCATTGTGTACCCAGCGGTGCTAAAAACAAAACCAATCGGGTTGCTATTATTACTTTTTCAGTTTTTACACAGTTGCACTGCATTATAATATTGACAAATAAATTATGAAGAGTAGATATACAATATTAATATATTTAAGTTATACGATATAGACAGTATTGAATATTGATTATTGATTGTAATTACTAATTTGTGTTATTTAATGTAGTCAAAATACATAATATTTATTTTTAAATTATTAAATTCAAGCATTATTAAATGTCTATACTATCACAGTACTTGTTTAAATAAATTATTTATTTCAAATAAAAGTATATATATATATATATATTAGTGGTACGTACTACTACATATACGATCAGTAAATCTTAAAAGCAATTAACATCATATTTCGATTAAATGTTAAAATTATTAGTATTACGCTTATTCTAAATTTAAACAATAACTATAATAGGTACTCAACCTGTTTATATTTATAATGTGTCCATCTACAATACCGTATTTCTTCATTGATTTATACGATTCCCTACAGCATATAGTTACTGCGATAACGTTCAGATCGAACAAATATTTCCAGTCGTTCGTTTCACCGTCTAAAACACAGATATAATTTTAATTAAATGATATTTAAACATTAAACCCATTCATAACAGAAAGTATTTTTGTTTTTTTTTTTTTACTTAAAAGGATGTCAACGCAATGCTTGTTTTGTCTCAGACTCACGCGTAAAATAGACGAAACGCTTTCATCTAAAATCGTTTTTTATGGTTTTTGAGTAATCTTAGAGTAAAATCACCTATTACAAAAATTATAGAGGATAATATTTTCGAGTATATGACATATCGATTTTATGTTTTATTATTATTTGACTGTCAAAATTAAAAAAAAAAATTGTATACATTTAAATGATGTCTAAATTGTTTCGAGACAATATTTAGACAAATAGATATGTCATACCCTCAAAAGTATTATTCTCTATCATTTTTGTAATAGGTGATTTTACTCTAAGATTACTCAAAAACATAAATAAATGATTCTGCGTAAATGCGTTTAGTCTATGTTGCCCGTGGGCCAGAGAGAGAAAATAAACAGTGCGCTGACATCCTCTTAACATACATTTTTTAGTATTTTTGTACTGATCTATTTCTAATCGGCCACTATTGATATGTCCATACCTACTAAACAGTTGACAATTTCATCGAGATTTACAATAAGCAAATAAAGTAAAAACATGCAAATGTTAATTTTGACTATCGTCCGCACGCAATTCGGATGCACCAAAAATAAATTTCGCATGCAATTCATGATTTGTAATGCCGGAAATTCTTCCCACCCTCATCCAATCACACCATAAAATAATGTATCAATAATACGATAAATATTGTATTCTTATTCACTCTAATAAGTTGGAAACTATAGATTACCATCTATACCAAATCCCAGAAAATGGATGTCAAATACTAGCTATTAATAAAAAATAAATCTATACGTCTTGATGATAAGGTTATGAGTGTTTCAAATTACAAAAATAATGTATACTGTTAAGTAAATACCATTTAATTTCTTGTAGATGAACATTTTCAATTTATTTTTGTAAAATTTTATTTTTTAAATAATATATACCTATTCGTATAGAACTATTTATAATGTATTGAAAATATTGGATTTTTTTTTTAGACTCATCGTTTCAGAGAAAATTAGGTTGCCCACCCTTTTTCGTAATAAATTCCTAACAAAACGAATTTCCTAAATTACAGTACCTAATATATATTACGCATATTTTATTATTATTATTAGGTGTTATATATTATATACAAACCCAACATGTTGCTTTTAATCAATGTGCCGGAGTTATTGATTATGACCGACACTCCTTGGCCGATATTGGTTTCGATCCATTTGAACACATTCAATATTTCTGATTCGCGAGTCAAATCACATTGAACCGGGTAAATTTTAGCCACAGACGACTGTAACTCTTTGGAAAGTTCCTGTGCATAAATTCAGGGTTATTGATATTTCGTTATCTTTGTAGTTCAATGTTTTGAAAAAATGAAATTGCAGAAGTTTTAAATTTTGGAAGCTTCATCGCCTGCCAAGCACTTTATAATTGATGCATAGCAATATGAAATTTTCAGGTTCAAAGTATATAATCATTATAAACATATTATAATACCTACCAAAATTTGATTTTATAGTCATTTTTATATATTTTTTTTAAACCTGTACAACTATTATAATGACTTAATGATTTATAACATTTTTATATTATTTTAAATGTTACATTTATACTTACTTACATTATTTACTAGTTTGGTAGTTTGGGAATATTTGTATTAAAAAGAAATTATGAAGGTGAATTCGAGATAAAAAAACAATCAAAGAAATAAAAGAACTGCATATACAGAGAAACGAATTTAGTCAGAGAAGTCCTTAAAATGCTTCCACCACACCCGAACACATGTTATATCCACCTTACAAACGTACATGGCAAATTTGCGTTCAGCATAACCAATTTTTGTGCTGTTACCTTTAATTTTAATGTAAAAATTAAAATTAAACATAAAGATAAGAATATTATCTGTAAATGCGCGTTGGTTTTCGAGGTTTTTAGAAGTAGATAGAAAATGGAGAAAAAAATTGTAAATGACATGGAAAAATATAGAAGCAGTTGATTGCTGCGGCAATTAACCTAAATGGTCTGTAAAAAGCTAATAGAAGATGAGGTGTACATGTGTATTGATTTAATCATCCTTTAAATCCTAATAGATACTAAATAATAGTTTAATATTGTCTACATAAGTTTGGTAATATTATTATGTTTTATACGACTACGAGGAAACGGCGTTATAGCAATACTTGTATCAAGGTGATTTCCCGAGCCACAACGACGATTTTCAAAGGGTATTTGGACAGTTCGACCACAATTGACCGTCCGATCCCTGAACTAGCTCCAGTCACCAAGACGACTCTGTCTGTCCAACGATCCATTTCTTTCTACCGAATATATTTTATTCGTAACAAATCACAACACAAGTAGTGTACTGCAGGTATACACGTTGCTGCAGCACATAAACGATCTGAAATACAGTATTTCGTCAGAGCAGACAGCTTCAACTTCACACTGACCTTTTGATTGTATAACATAAAAAGTTTTAATTGCGTAATTATTTGACCACACTTATGATCGATACATGATTACAACCATATATTATGAGTTAGATAATTTTTTTTTTTTATTCACGTTCAGGATTCTAATCAGCTGTATTATATGTGCTTAAAAAATATACATTTTGTATATAATTAAAGTTTAATTTGAAAATGATAGACTATTCCTTTTAACAAGTCTACTTAATTTCTCGTATGATCGTCATCAGTTCATCCCATATTTTTGTAATTCGTTTTGTGTGGTCTTATACTTATGTTTAACATAATAACACCTTTAGTATTTTCTTTTAATTTTAGTATAATAGTATGCATTATCATATCTGCATAGTCGTAAGGTGATCAAATATATATTTGAGGGAGGGGGCTGAAGCCCTACAATAAGTTTTCCTAGATACGTATACAAATATATTATCTGCTATATCCACATTAAAAATTGAACTAACAGTCCATTGTTTAAAAATAAATAAATAAATAATAATATTTGAATATTCTTTATGAAATGTACGTATAGTGTTCTAATATAATAAAACAACTAAGAAATTAAAAATTTTTGTTCGACGATCAATTATCCTAGTGACCATTTTTTAGGTATCACACATGAAAGTCTTTAAGGAGCCCAGCATCAATTTTTCCAATTCTTTCTATAAAATTTGAGAATTTTATTTTATGTTTTTATTGCCATCTTAATTATAATACTTTCTACTAATCTATTGTCCGATACATATTTAGAGGAGATTAATATAGTGCGATCCTCCACTCCCGTAGAGTGTATTTTTGTGTACAAAATGACATTGGTTATGATGCCTTATGATAGAGATTAACTTTCAATATATTATAATATAATTTGTAATGTTATAGATTATAGGTATTACGCATGATATTACATAAGCATATCTATATTATATAATTAATAACTACATATTACTTAACCACTTAGGTACTTTATATTAATACTACATCTATCTATATATATAAATATAGACGATGGTCTGTATATCTGTAATCAATAGATTCCTTGAGACTTGGAGGGTGTTTAAAGCATTTTTTCAACCCTTCGACCCCTATAAATAGCATACATATAAATATTTTCTCGCGAAAACAAAAAAATATTTTTTTGTTTATTTAAATAGTTGCCATTGGTTACATATTATATTATTACTATTATAATTAGTAGAAATATAGCATATACATTTTTTTATAAATAGGAGCATTTCAAAAAAAAAAATAAAAAATATTTGGCACAGGCAACGCTGGGTGGGACAGCCATAGTATTATGTATTCAAAACAACACTATAATAATATGTTAAGTAAGAAAAAAAATTGAGATCACGCAAAGGGAATGTTTATAGATACAAGATACCTAGATATAACATAAAACAGGGGCGGCCAAACAGTCCATTACGATCGACCGGTCGATCTCTGACGATTTCAAAGTCGATCCCAGCACTTTGTTAAACAAGATTATTACATATTTAGTAGTTATAGTCACATACATATTTCAGATTAACTTGTTTGTGTAAAATGTCATTTTTTCACAAGAAAGCTTTAAAAGCTGAATAGCGAGCTACAATTTTTAATAATCATTAAGAGTAGCGACTTCGTTTAGCATTAACAGTAACAAGCATTTGTTCCTCAGATTATAATTAACAGGCCAATTATATACAATGACACGTCTTTATGCTAACAATATAATGTTAATTTATTTAGAAATTATTTAATAATTTAATGTAAAACACTAATTTTTAGAAAACTTTACACTTTTATTTTATTATTTATATAAGTATGATTATTATTAATATTAGCGATACGGACTTTTAATAAAAATAATTTTTTTACGTTAGTCGATCTTCAAAGGAAAAATGTATTCTCAGTAGATCTTAATCAAATAAAGTTTGGCCACTCCTGGTATATAATATCGGTACAATATTGTTGTGGTGTACGCGGAGAAATCTAACAATGATACGAGGACGCATTATAGCATTATAATTACAGGTGTACTCGAAATTTTATTGTGAATTCGAATTTATATTATATAGGTCATTAGGTCAAAATATTAATTCATGATGCAAAAAGAACAGCGAGTGTAATACGACGTGCACGCCGGTTTTGCATTCAAAAATATACCCTCATGATAATGAATTATTAAAATACATAATGTATACACGGTTTTCCACAAAGCATGCTTGTATCAATTTTCCGTTTAAACGTGTAAAAACTTTAAAAAATATCATGTGCCTAACAATTAATGAAAAGGTTAGGTTTTAAAAAGTGTATATTTATAATAACATTATTGCGACCACATACATTTGATAAATCTTATTTACCGAGTAAAAAACATTGCATCGATATAAATCAAAAAACATTTAAAACTGAATTGAATAAACGTAATTAAACATGAATTGTTCATAAATATACAAGTTATTTTAAAATTGATACCTATATATAAAAATTATGAAATTTATGAATTAAAAGTTACAATAGCACGTTACGTAAAAAAAATCTTCACGAAAATCTAGTTTTTTGTAACTATTCCCGATTGTTCGTTTTTCGTTGTCATCGTTTACCAATAATACTTAATAAAAAATTACTGAGATTTTTAAGAAATGACCATTTTCATTGCAACAACTAGATCCAAAAGGCTATCAGAAACCAACCTTAATACGATTGGAGGACATCTTCTGGGAGAACATTAGATTGTTAAATACAAAAAAAACATCATAAAGTAAAACTAACGGAGCGAATGTATACGCCATAGATATTAAATACGCTTTATTCAGAATCTATTATACAAAGCTATATAGATGCTCTCACCTACAGCATCATATCATACATAAGGCGTGATGAATTTATATGAGGGGCTAAAGTCTATAATGTTTCGGATACACAACATATATTCTAAAAATGTGACTAAAAAAAAAATGTACGAGGATGGGGGACTAAACAAACTTCCAGGTAGGCTATAGCCTCCTTAACCTCCCCCAACCCCCCCATTCTACGCCTATGCATCATATAACTACATAATTCAAAATATAATGCATATGCATTCCTAATTCCTATACAAATTTAAAATACAATATACAGTTAATATGTGTTTATCTAATATTACCTATAAATTAGAATATACAAAATTATCTAACAGATTTGCAAGCAACAATGTGTTTGAAGTATCGAATTGAAGCAGAGTGTTGACGCACTGCGTTTCCGTTTAGAAACATTTTTCGTACATGTGTATTTATCATTGAATTTGGTACATCTGTTACAATAGCTTTAGAGAGCAACTTTTCCGGTTTTTGTAATTTTTACGTATAACTGTACCTATCTAAACAGCATTATTATGAATTCATATTTCTTAGGCCATAGTTAATTTATCCCAAGGTCTATAAATAATCTTCTCTGTAGATCTTACATCGTTACGTCAATATTATACTATACATAATAATCAAAAGGTACCATCATTAAAATATATATTATATATATACCAATACCAGCAACCAAGTCATCAAGATATTAAACATTTATAAAAATAGGCCCTCAAACAGTAAACACAACTAAACTGTGGTCGTCGTATCATTGGCGCTTCAATATTAATATATTATTCTAGGTAGGTTAGCTAGTCGTGGGTGACAACATAGATTATAAGAAATAGGTTAGATTATTTTCATGATTCTACTTACCATCCTATTTTAACGCATATCTAATATTATGTAGTGAGGAGTGGGTATACCTACTACACTCATGTTTCAACTTTAAAAATAAAATAGTATAAGCAAAATACAGTTTTTATTGTGAGTAATAAGTTGTGTCCGGAGGCCCTACAAATGTATGCAAGCTTCGAGGGCCGTGTGCGCGATGTCCGAGACACTGTGTCCAACCCTAATTGTTACACCTATTCAACTAGGTATTTAATTTCTACGCGTCGAACATAAAAGTATAAGATGTGTTTATTGAAAATGCAATTTTCAAAACAAATGGGATCGTAAACGAAATACACCAGTAATAACATCAGTTAATTGTAAACAGTGTATTATGTGCAAGGCATAGTCATATATTATGGTTTATGGTATAGGGTATTTGAATCTATAAGAGAATGACAAATTTGAATTTTCGATACAAATTATAATAAAAAACATGTTTTCTTATTTTGGAAATACTATCACTGTTGATAACAATTTTTACAACTATACAGGACACCTAAAAAATAGTATACTTTATTAATTCCCCTGATTATATTTAAATAATGAAAGTTGTGAAAATAGTTAACATTTTGCTTACAAGTTTTTTTTATACAATAATAAACCAATTAATCAAATAAATTCTGATCAGATCAAATTAATATTTATTTCCTTTAATATATAGGCAATTAAATAACTATATTTATACATCATTATATGTATGAACTTATATCAATAATTTTTACTTTGGATATTTTATTAATTGTTTATCAATAAAAAGTTTTTGATATACCTTTTTGTATAATTGAGTAGTTTCCAATTTGCGACTGAATCTTGGCATCAAATAAAAATAACATAGACTTGTTTCAAAACATTAAAACATTAACATTTAAAAATAAAAGTACAAATTACAAATGTACTAAATTGGTTTACACGCATTAGTGTAAAATAAAAAGGAAATAATTTTAAATAAAAACAAAAAATATATATACATTTTATATACTTACATTAAACATTCTTAAAACATTTTTAATCTTAAATTAGGGTATAAAATGTAATAAGGATAATGTATAGTATATCATGTAATAACAGATGCAGTATGAAATTTCACCAAAATGGACACCTGAAAATTAAGATAAATATACATACATGTTTTGCTAGAACTATGTCAAAAAATGAAAATCAATATCGTTATTATAATATTATGAATTAAAAATTTTAGATACAAATTTAAGAAAAAAAAATAATATAATATAATTGATAAAAGATAGTTTAATCAAATTGTGTGTCTTATAATGATTTTTTAATACTTTTAATATCATATTTTATAAATAAGGTTTTGGAATGCTCAAAAATGTTTATATTTGGTGTTGAAACTTGGATGGTACTCTAAAAGAAATAATTTTTTGATTTTCTTTATAGTTCCATTAATTTACCAGATATTAATATTTATTTTATATTTAAAACATTTGTAATAATCCAAAATAACATTGAGATTTTATATTAGATTTAAAATTATATATAACTATTTATAAAAGTGAATTAAATTATATTAACTAATATAAATTATAGTTACCTAAATTGTTTAGTTTGAATCTGATTAACACTTAAAAATTAAATTCAAATAAAAAATAGAACCTATAATTTCTACTCACCAACCAATATAGCATTGACAAAGGTTTTCATTGGCAGTGGCCTGTTGTATGAGTAAATTTACTTGTCTGGGTACAGTTAATTCTTGTTCATGTATAAAATCTTTACCAGTCAATTTTTCACGAACTCTTGTAACAATAGCTAGAGCTTTCATGTTCAATGCTTCAGTTGGCTCAGTCTCAATGTTACCTAAACATCACCCAACAGACATATCTCATAAAAAAATTACGTTTTAAACTATATTAATATTACATTTAAAATTGCTTTAACATACCAATATCACCTCCCGGACCAACATTCATAGGAGCAGCTTTTTTACTAAGAGAAGCTGCAAAACTAGTAGCCACGCTCGCCTCTTCCGAAACTGTAGTAGCAGCAGAGGCTGCACTTATAGGATTTGTCCCAACAACTGTAGCACCAGCAGTTGCGACTGCTGTTCGCCGAGCACCAACGCCAGCCTCCATTAAACGCCAATTTAGTAATGGGTCGTACACAAAAGCTTCTAGTACAGCCATCAAGCTGTCTTTGTTGTTTCGAAGCACAGTCATGACACTTTCACAAGTTCTACGATAGGTTCCCTCAATACCAGTGATCTAATAATACAATAAAAACATAAATAAATACCAATGCTCAAAAACAGTTTAACAAGATATACATACTTCCATAGCATTAATAAGCATTCTAGTAAGTCTGAAAGGAATTTTTTCTGGAAACTTTTCACGTGTCATAGCCACTTCAAAACAATCACCAAAATCAATATGTAATATTTTTCCACTTAAACGATCTAACATCAAATTTGAAGGATGCCTTAAAGTAAAAAAATGTATTAGCCAAAATAATAAAGCTCCAAATAACTTAATTTAATTATAAAATTTAATGAGCAGGCCACTATTTTATTTTAGATTTGTTTAATGGAAAAAATATAGGAAAACGTTCATGGTCTATTTAGTATAATAATTATATTATAATATTTATTTATAATTATTTATTATAATATTATATTGCAATTCATTTTACCTGTCTCCTAATCCAAGTATATAGCCAACCATAGACATCACAGCCAATGACCTTGTGTAATTAGTTCTACGATCAAACCAAACTTCAGACGATGGAGACTTGAGCCACAGTAACCTTGCTAGATCATCTCCAAGTGTATTAGTCAAAGCATGTTCAAACACTTCAACCTTTTGCATTAATGTTAAATGATCATAGTTTGGTGCCATCTAAAAAATACAATAAGTATGTTTAAGATAAGAGAAGTACTAATAACAATTTTAAACACTGATAATATGAACGTAACTCTTAACATGATTCTGTGTTCTATATTTAATAATGTTTTCTTCTTATCTCTGAAATCTCGTATTAGAGTATGCAATGTGTCACAATGAGGTACCCAACCAATAAGACCTGAGTTTGTTGATAAAGGTATGACGGCATATCTCTGGAAATATTTTAAAATAAAATTCACAAATTCATCGAAATTTAAAGTATAATGTAGGATATAGATAGAAAGAAATAGTGGAAAATAACATGTACCTGAATAGTTAAATTTCGTCGAAATGTGTCAGGGTCATTAAGCAACAATGTGTTGACTAAGCCAAAAAGTTGCATTACTCTTTCATCTTGTCTAAGATCTTCATGACCTTTCAACAGGAACATAAATTCATTTCCGTCACTACCTTTTATAACTAACTTGCGAGGACGTTGCTTAGAACTGATTACACTCAATGAGCTTTGAATGTAAGCAATTCTGACAATAGGTTGACCAGGTATGTATGAACCGGGAACTGCAAGTTCCATATTACGACTTTGATGTAGTTGTGGGCTGACATACTGAAGTTCTAGGTTTGTTAGTTGGGGCAATTGCCTAGAAATTCGACGGAAAACGTGATAATATAAATCCCATGCTTGATTCAAGTCACGATTATTGCCAGAAACCAGATAACGATTACACCATTCTAAAGCTTCAACCAAATCTCTACCATATGTCTAGATAAAAAAAATTTGAACATGCTTTTTAGTTATTATATTTATGTAAAGTAATTAAGTTTTTCAGTACATACTTGGTTAAATGATGTTTCTTTCAGAGTATGAGGCCCTTTTTCTAACATTGCATGCAATGGTTCTAATACTTCATACATGCCTTTTACATTATTTTCACCAAAGTACAACCTACTGGCTTCTTCCAAAGCCTCGTGCCATAATTCATGCCAAAGTATGGCGACTCTAAGTAGTTCATCACTAACCATGACTGCTTGCTGCACTAAATTTGGATTGTGTTCACACATTGTTTTTAAGATTTTTCTTGCAGCATTCCTTCGTGCTACACTGGCAGATTTATTTGCAACAGTCAGTGGATACACCAAAGCCTGCGGATGGTGTTTGCCTATATCAATTAGCTGAACTTGAATCAGGCGACTAACTAATGTTCGAGGTGTGTCAATACGAGCAATCAATTGAGGTATCACCTAAACCACAATTTCATTAAAACTTAGTATGATTCTGTTAAAATATTAATTTCATAAATAATTACTTGTAACCACGTATTGATTTGACTAGATTTCAAGCCATCTACAATAGCTTCATACACATCATGATATTGACCATATTCAAACCAAAGAGTTAGGAGTCTCAATGTATCTTGTAGTGAACTACCTTGAGATAGTGAAATAGATTTAAAAAATCCTTCAACTGCAGGTACAGTAAATTGTGAAATATATTGGTCAGACTTAGGAAACTATAAAAATTAATAATTATGTTAAAAATTAAAGAATAATTATAAAAACTTAAAATTAATTTAATTACCTCAGAGCTAGCTTTATCAACTATTTCTTTTTCTGTAGTATGATCATTTGACTGTGACTTATTTTGTTGATGTTTATAGAAAAGAACAGTTTCAAAATTCATGTATGCCCACGAATGCCATGCTTTATACCAACAGGGATCATGAAATGTTGCTGCAGAGTAGTATTCTAAAACATTTGGTATTGACAATTCAGTCAAACCCTGAAGCTCTTCTTGCCAATATCCTAATTTTAAGTAGCATCTACAAAACATAAATTATATTCTGTATAAATTAAAATAAAAGTTGTAACTTTTATTGCAGTTTAAACTGAACCTGGCCAACAGTTTTTTAGTTGAATCACTTCTAAGTTTCTCACTGTCTTTTCCTTTTCGTTTTAATTGTGGTAGCACATTTTGGATCAAACTATTCAAATGACTAAAAATAGAAAACAAATAAAGTCCATAAATATTCTAAAACATTTGTACTTATGTAAATATTAAATATTTTTTATACTTAAAGGCTTCTGATTTGGTTCCAGAAGTCCACATATGCTTAATGTATGCAAATGTGACATGAGGATGAGTCATTGGTAATGGTTCAGAAGGATTTTTTGAAGGATCTGTACCCAACAATGTTGTAAGAGTCTTATGAGACAATGCCTAGACATATTTAAAATATAAATAACATTTACATACTTTATAAACAACAAAAAATACTAAACTTAAAAATGAAATAGAAATTTACCAAGCGTGACGATTTACGACACAAAGCAGCATACTTAAGCCATGTATGCATATCTTCTTCGGGATTTAATACCAATGAGTGTACTTGAATTATACGCTGCCAGTCTTCAACAACTCTTTGGCATCCCTAAAGCCATTTCAAAATTATAAATCAATCAAACTTTATATAATTATTATTACCTGAAGCCTGTCCCACCAGACTTTGTAAATAATATGACGTTTCTCTGGTTTCAGTTTATATTGAATAACTTCTTCAAGTTCAGATAACATTTGTACGGAAACCATAGCACCATAAGCTCGCTGGTAACTTTCTGCTGCAGCTGCTGTAAGTTCAGTATCCAAAATTTCTCGAGCCAAATCAATAAACTAAAGACATAGATAATGTTTACAGTATAGCTATATAAGCAAAGTCAAATACAAGGGGTATTTTCCCTTTCAACAAAAAAAAAAAAAAAAAAATATGTTATATAACGATAAGATATTTGATTCACATTAATGTGTACAATAATATATGTATAACACAATTGTTTAAAGCTAAAGCCTTTAAAGCCCCCTCCCCCAGTAGTTAATTATATATGTATCCACTCTTGTATATATATATGAATTTTTTAAATACATCTAACATTGAAGTATATATCATACTTTTTGAGCATGTTCGTACTGTTCTCCATGAATAGATAAAACCGCTCTGTAAAAGGCCCCATCCATAGTGTCTCTCGGTATGAAATCCACATAAACTGACATTTGTTGCCACTGTTTTAATCCCCAGGCTGAAGCTGCAGCAACCCTTGACATTTTTTCACGTCCACTCTCGGGAAAATGTAACCAATGAGAAGCTGCCACATTATTCAGTTTTTCCCATTGACCCAAAGATTCCAAACACCTGTTATTAAAACAATTAATGTATTCTAAGAATTGATTATTAAATTTTATACATTAGCTTACCTCATTTCTCCCAATGACCATTCTATATCATTTGGTTCTTTTTGCAAAAATCCTTCGTAACATGACAATGCTTGTTCCCAGTTATGTAGTTTTTCAAACCACCTTGCTTGTATTTTCAACTGTTCACCAGGTTCTTGATCTTCTTCTTGTTTATTCATAACAACTTCCAACAGACCTAGTTCACATTAACAATAATTAATAATGCTTTAATTAACAAATACTTATTTGTAATAGTTATATTTTATATACCCGATGCTGCCTCTTTTTGTTGTAGTTTGTTGTTGATGGATATAAGTGATTCAATAATATTTGGACATACTTGACTATTTATCTCTTTGATGTACTCATCTTCTTTGTAGTGCAGAGCTTTTGCATAAGCTCTACAGTCCATAGCTCTTTCACCAAGTATATGGAGATCAATAGGCAAAGGCCCTTTTTCACAGTGATCCATAAATTCAGCTAAATTCAGTATAGTTTGTGTCATTTCAGGGAGATCAGACACCATCAATGCCTGTTCTAAAGTCTGTATTAGTTCTTTTCGAAGTGGTTCCGTTAGTTCTGTCCAACAACTAACAAACGCTGCATTAAATAGATCTTTGGGCAATTGAGAATATGTTTGGGCAAGTGCCCAACATGAACGCAGTGCTGGTGATGGTGATTCTTTCAAAAAGTCAATGCCAAGTCGTCTTAACCATTCTAGCCAATCATCTTTAGATACACAACGATTCGCCAACCATGCTTTTTGTAAATTTGGCAATGACGTATGCATCTATAAAAAAAATACAAGAAACATTACACTAAAATACAAATAGTAATTATAAATATTATGAACAGGGGATACAAAACTTTCAAAACACCTTTTTTATTATGGTAGCAGCATCTCCAACTAAATGTACACCAACTTCTTTTTTACTTTTAAACTGCTTATGTCTAGAAAGCAATAGGTTTTCTTCTAAACTTCCATCAGAGTTCTAAAAAAAAAAAAAATGAAGGTTAGAAAATAATATTTTTCTGTAACATATATTTGATCACACACTGATGATATATAAGTAATGAGCGTGTCATAAGGGGGATAATTGTATTGGCATTTAATTAAAGTGCGAGCAACAAGTGGCATAAATATCATGTATTTGCGGCCCAATTGACATATCAATGCACATAATGTTTCCATAGCAGTTTTTCTAAGTTCTGGAGTACTTTCTATAGAGTTTACCTAAAAGACATTAAAAAATTCATAATAAATAATATTTTAATAAATTAAAATAAATAAATATTCATACAATTCCATGTATAATGCGTGATGCATAATCAGTAAAATCTAAAGTGTATGCTAATTGTGCAACAGTTTCCATTGCCACCTGGCTAACTTGAGTAGGATGATCAGGGGCATCAAATAAGTTTACAAGTGGTGGCATAATCATGTGTAAATATTCATCCAAGTTAATACCAAATTTGCATAAAGCTACAACCATCTAAAAATTTATAATATAAATGAATAATACATTTATATATCTATTTATAGAAAAAAAAAATAAAACTAATAAACTATCACAATAAATGAAGTCTTACCCTCTTGGTAACATTGCGGTTTTTACTAGAGTCATGATAAAGTATTCTTAGTATGTTAGGCATTAGTTGAGATAAGTAGGTTTTGAATTGTGCTCCAAGTGCCAAAACAATGTACTCAACTAATTGGATTAAAGTGCATTGAAGTGAACTATTTGGGATCCATAATTCCTAGGAAAACAAATTCATGATTTATATTGTACAGGTTTAATTAAAAAATTTTAAAAATAAAATGCAATAACTAACTTTAATCAACAAAAATATATCATCCAAATAGTTTCGGATGTGTGGGCCAACAATATTTATAAGTACACCCAACTGCTGGAATAGAAATTCTCTGAAACCAGCATCTGCTGTACGGATTACATTTAAAAAACTGGGCATAACTTGTGGTATATATGCCACACACTTTATACCCAAAGATTGAAAGATAAATGTTATAGCCTAAAAAAAACATCATAATTACTATTGTTAGTAAACAAACATTAAAACTACATAATGAATATCTAAGTAATAACTGAATTGACTGTTAGGTATATAAATAAATAATACCAAATACAATTAATATTTCAAGTATAGTGACTACACTCCGGCCCACAAGAGTATGACCGTACTCTGTACATCCGACTGATGGTCATAAGCCGAGTTTTCTTCTACGACAAGTTTGTGTGATCGGTTTATGGTCGGGCTTTCATGGGCTAGAGTATACTTAGTATCAATTTACAAAAAAATGTCTTACAATTTGCATATAAATTAAGTTAATTATTGACGAGAAAAAGAAACATAAAATGTAATATACATTTTAAACATTTATTTTTTACTAACTTGTACAACCATAGTATGATGTTGAAATAAATTTGGATCACGAATGATGCGTATAAGTGTTGCAACCGCTACAGCCGGATAATATTCTTCCAATGTTGATGTACTCATATTTACTAACATTTCACTAGTCGTCCATTCAGTTTCTGATATAGGACGAGGATCAGTCATTGAAAGTAAAGCAGTAGACTCGATTTGGGAATCAATCTGACCCAAGTTCATTTTATGTTTATAAGGATCTAAAGCTCCAAGGAGCCCTAGTACCCGTATTGTTTCTCTTCTAAAGAAAAAATAAGAAAATTATATCAGTTAACGAGTAAAATATTTTATAAAATGTATAAGTGCACCTGACTATTGGTTGTTGTTCAGTTTTTAAAAATCCAAGTAAAGTATCTAATAATGAAGGGTATTTTTCATATGGTTGGATGACATAACCAAGTCCTTCAACTAATTTACCAAGTACCCACAGAGCAACTCCTCGTTTTTCTTGAGATGCACCATCACCTAACATGTCTAATAAAAAAGGCAACAGTTCATCAGTCCAACAACACATTTCTTCTCCATTAACCTGTTAGTTTCAACCACAAACACAAGAATAATTATTTTATTTTAGATTAAATAATATCATACTGAACTTACTTGTGCCAAATCTCCAATACACGCAAGTATACTTATTAAAATACTTGGATTTAAATCCGGTTCATTAAGTTTAGGAACTAATATTTTTAAAACTGGTTGCACATATGGAGACACAAGACGAGGTGCGTGAACAGCCATGTGATCAATCATTCTTGCACTTTGCTCTTTATTGCGACCCATTCCACTATGTTCAAGTTCTGTCAAACACTAATACCAAAAATTAATAGTGCTTAATTTAATTTTCATTAATTTCTTTGTTTTATCACAAAAAGATTATTATAAAAAATTACACAAACCTGCATTAAAGTTTTGCGCAACGGTGGCATTACATAAGCAGGATTTACCAAACTAAGCCGCCCTATAGTACAAAGGGCCATTTCTCTTATTTCAAAATTCACATCATTCATAGCCATAAATAATGCAGTAAGATTGTGAACTTGAGCTAGATAAAAATCAAAACTGCGATCGAGATTCTCAAACACTACATAACGTACATCAGGATCTAACAATGAGAAAATAAATCAAATTAATATCTGTTCTTAGTATTATATTTTTTAAATAAACAACATTTATGTAACCGACCAGTATCAGAAACTCCAACAACAAGTAGCTGCTTGATGACTGTGGAAATTGTGTATCTAACTGTATGTGATGTTTTACTTTGTGGCGACTCAATTGCCAAACGTAATAAACGACTACATGTTCGAACAGATTCAATTCGAACTTCCTGTTGTTCACTTCCAAGATAATGCTCAGCACAGCGACGCAAAAACTGCAGTAAAGAATGCCCTAAAAATTTTGTTTTAAATCAAATATCACATATTCTTGTTTATTAACCCGGCGTTAGTCGCACTAATGTATATTACGTAGTTAGTCGCACCGCGGTCTTTTCGACCGCGTTATAATTTTCAAGTAAATAATTATAAAAATAT
>JACXSJ010001345.1:62962-91920 GCA_014851325.1 Pentalonia nigronervosa
AATACGTTACGGTATGTTCTTTACAAAATTAATTTATGATATCTCACTTTTATCTTAGTTTAATTTATATATACGGAATTAAATGTACTTAGAATATTATTATATTATTTTTAATAACATTATTGAAAGGTATACTGAGTATCAATGGTTGAAATATAAAATATAAATGTTTTATTAAGCATGTAAAAAAAGTGCGGTCGTTTTGACCATAGCGCGATTAACGCCGGGTTAAACATATTGAAATATATTATATTAACCTTCAAAGTTGAAGCTCCCAAGTGTTCTGAGAGCCAAAACAATATTTGAAATATTTTGAGACTCAAAAGCTGATGGCATTAATGACAAGCTGAGTGCAGAACTTGTAACTGATATTGGTAATGGTATCGAAATATTACGGTTGTTAAGCACTTGAGACAATATTTTTAGTAATCCTAAAAAAACCAATGTTTATAACTAAAGAGAATGAGACATGAATGAATTTTTTTGTTTACCATCAGATATATCTTTTTTCAATGCAGGTACAGCTACTGCCAATTCTTTAAAAGCTATAGTGAGTGTAGGACTGAGACCCATGGCCAACATAGGTTCCAGAAGTTCTTTAAGATCATTCTTAATATTGTGTTGAGTTGCAATTCCCAATAATGTAATACAAACATAAACAGCTGGTTCAGGATTTGAAGGTTTTTTTTTTGAACTATCCTATAAATATTTTTAAAGATATAATTAATACAATAATTAATGAAATTATATTAGTAATCACAAATTAAATCTATTTGAAAAGAAAAACTATAGACATATTATTTAAAACAAATACCTTGGATGGTAAAAAACTACGTATCAATTCTAAAATTTTGGATAAATATGGCTTAATATGATCTTCGATAGCTATTGCTACTAGACCAACAGCAACAAATGCATAAGTCCGTTGATCACGATCACGACCACGAATAGTTGCAAGAAGAAATAACATTGAAGAATTTAAGTAACTAGAATATAAAATGTTTTTAAGAACATATTGATAAAGGTATTAAAATAGTACAGTCATACTTTTGAACAAAAATTGATTTATTGAATGCAGCTAGTCTAGGAAGCAATTTCATTAGAGCAGAATTCACTAAAAGATTTCTGCACATTCTATGTGCTATTGCTGACGAACACACTCGATCATAATTTTCTTGGAGTAGATTTTTACAAGCAGTGCTTTCGTATCGAATACCTGATGATGCAATTCTTACTGAGTCGTCGTCTGTTCGTCCAGAACCACCTACCAGTCCTTTTAAAGCAGACTTTGTTCGAGGTAGTAAACTTAATATTTCCTAAAACCAAACATTTTTATTTTTATTTTATCATTTGTATTTGTAATTTTTTTTATTACAAAAATAACAATCACAGTTATAACATTTTTATAGTTTTTATCAAATAAAAGAAAATATTCAAATAAACTACAAAAAATCTATGAGTTGATAAGAAATAATAATACAAAATAAGAATAAAAATTATTAATAAATATTATCAAAATTAAAAATTGTATGACAAAATTTATAAATATATGATATGAAAGATTTTGGGAAATAAAATGAGTAAAATTTCTTGTTTAATAAAATTAAAAGCTACATGATAAAATTTGCCATAAGTGTATCTAACCGCACTAGTCTGACTTTGATCCCACTGCAATCTTTGCATCAAAGAGTCATATCGTCTTTCCCAATTAACATTGCTGACTCTAAGCAATTCGTTCAGCACTAATAATGAGCCATGTATTTTATCATCACGAACAATACCTTTTTCTTTATTTATAGAATCATCTATTCCATTCATAACTTCTTCATAACATTGCTTATACCTAATGGAGAAAAAACAACATTAAATTAGAACCATAAGTTTAGATATTACAAACAGCATATCTCACCATATTTTTCTTCATACATACCCACTCATATACTTAATAAATTCTCCCACCAACCTTCTGTTTAAACTTTAAATATTTAATAACAATTTAAAACTTAATGAAAAAAAAAAAATTAAATTTCCAAAATATTTAAATAAATTAAACTCCATACATTTGCATTTGAGTAAGACAAAAAATAAATAATATAAAAATATTAATATTTAATAAATATATAATAATTGAAACTAAATAATAAAATATTCATTCCTATAATTATACTTAAATACTTAATCAAAAAAAGGTTTTAACAGAGACAAACTTGGTGAGATATATATTTTTTATATTTTTATTAGTACCATTCAGACTTCTGTGTCTGTTTAGAAGTTTCTCTTTGAGCAGTTACAACAAGAGCTGCTCTTAATGCTTCTACAGCCCCGTCTCTAATGTTTGGTTTTGGATCACGTGCTACATTTAGTACCAAATCAAAAAACTGAGCTGCATGTTGGAAGAAAAGAGTTGGAACCATAGTAGCAATTTCTCTGAGTATGAGCACCTTATAATTAAATAAATTGTAACAGTATGATCATTTATACTAATAATAATAATAATAATAATATTTAAAAATTTGTTACTTACTGCCGCATATCTTTTGGGCTCATTTCTTACACCACCTAACCATTCAAATGCTCTTTTCACCTCAAATTCAACATACTGATCTGCATAAGTGCCAGAATCCAAGGCTAATTTTCCAACTGTTTTGGCAGCAAGCTCCATTACTGCCGAATCGGCAGATGGCAATAAATTACGTAGATAGTTTGCAAACCTACTAATACGGTTATTTTTATTGCCAACATCAGCACCAATTAAACACACTGTAAAAAAAATAATTTGATAAAGTCATCAATCAATAAAACATTTATCAGCACATAAAGCATTTACATATATATAACCAAATAGAATATTTTGAGATTTTAATTTAATATTATATGAAGATGTCTAAAATATTTTTTAACACTAAAAATAGGTAATAATAATACAAATAATATGCTAAGAATGCAATTAGATTATAGCAAGAAATTGAAAATTATTTTATAATTTGTTTACAATTTAATCAGTCATATATACACCTTTAATATTTTTAGTTATAAAAATGTAACGTATGATTAAATTTTATTAACTTTCAAATTATACAATACTCTAAGCTACATAACTTTTTAAATGTAGAAGTTCAAAAAAAATGTTTTTAAATATTAAATTTAACACGAAGCACTTGTTATTGAATCTAAAGTTCAGTAAAATAAAATGATGCCATTTAATATTCCTCTAAAAAGCCTACCTCTAATTTAGTAAGGTTATTAAATTTATTTATTATTAATGGATTATTAATAAATGTTTACAAATAAAATAAAATAAATATATAAGACGAGCTAATGATAAAAATTAATTGTAATTTTTATATTTTTAATGTCAAGTTATATTATTGTACATTCAAATATGCACTAAATACCAATCAATGTTCTAGATTTATTTATTTTAACTTTTTTTTTATACATTAAAAACCTATATTATTAGCCCAAGACTATAATAAAAAAAGAACAAGTTGTAAAAGTGGATAATTTGAAGATCTATTAATAAATAATTAATATGTTCTCATTGATTCAACTGACGAAATAAAGAAATAATTATTTTAATAACCAATATTGATAAATACTTTCTATAACTGTAAAATACTCACATATAGCAAGTATTCCACCAATTTTCTCATTGCTGTCAGAACTTGAGACCATTTCATATATATGTTGGTTAAATTCATCATTAAAAACAGCACGCTCTTCTGCAGATACTTCACGTAGTTCAGTTTTTACCTTAAAGAATAATAATCAAATACAAATAATACGGAAAATTAGTGTTTATTTAAAGCTTTATAAACAGTTTTGATAATTACATAAAGATTCAAATCTCGAGCAGCACGTTTACGGATCTCTAAGTTTTTAGATTTTAACCTGGTTACAAAACTTTGCATGCGTACAGATGACATGTTTTTTTTGGATCTAAAATGTAAATATAAAATTCAATACAATTAAAACCAACTAAATTATGCACAAAAGTAATATGTATATTATTTTATAATCCTTATAAATTTATATAAAAAAAGGCCTTTTTATGTTTCAATTTTCTGGCGACACTAATGAACTTTTTTGGATTTTTTTTTCGCAGAGTTTATTCAAATACTTTCCTAAGTATCACCACGTCGCCCGATTTTTCATTTTTTGTCTGATAGTGGAGGGGTATTGTATTTAAAGGTTACGGTTTTTTAGCATGTCATTTAAATAACTTAACAATTTTTTTCACAAAGTTGTTCCAAATACTCTATCAAGTTATTAATAATAATATGTGTATAGAATCATTATAATCTTATGTAAATATCATAAATTATGTTAAATTATAAAAATGATTATAGGTATATTACATGACTAGGCTTTAAATAGCTTAACTATAATAAAAAACCAATGTATGAACGAATTAATATTTAACTCAAGCAAAGCTGGGTTATTCAGTTAGTATTATATAGAGCTAGGATATATGGTATGCAATAAAACATAATTAAAATTAATTTAATGTATTTGAATACAATTTGAATTTTTTTCTATACACTAGATAAGTATTTCTTAACAGTAGAACTCAATCAAAAGTGAAAAAATTAATGTATGTTAAATGTCAATAGTTACATGCTCAGTGTATGATTTCTTATACAAATTAATAATTAGGTGTACATTAAATTTAAAATTATTAAAAGAATACAATTTTTGATACATAGAGGAATATTTAACATATAATTTATTTTAAAGAAGAATATTCATTCTAAAATATTTAAAATCCATAAAAATATAACACTTAGTACCTAAATGCTCTTAAACAAATTAGATTATGGACTTACATTTAATGTAGATACATTTACGATATAAAACAATTTTTGGATGATCAAAAACATGCATTAAATAATATCATTTTATAAAAACAATGTAGGTACATATTATATTTAAAAAAAATTTTCTTACAATCAATCAGTTTCTTCAATTGATGGTTTAATGCACTTGATACATTCAACGATAATATATATATAAATACAGACGGTCGACACTAATTTAAAAAGAACATAATATTTACAATATCAGTAACATTAAAAACAAACATTCAATTATATTTAATATTTATTATTTTCTAAACTTTTTTAAAACATAAAAACATTTTCTATTTACTATTTTGATTTTAAAATGATAAAACCCGGCTGTTTTGTTAAAGTACATAACCATAGAACGCACATTATGTTATCAGCTCCACACTAAATCTCGTTACTAACTTCTAACGATTTTGAAGCCTGAAGATAAACAAATGTAATTATTTTTATTTATTATTTATTATAAGTTTTGGCTTCAACTACTTCAAGTTTCGATCAGTCCATCTTCAGGTCATGAACATTTACCGGTTGCTCTGAATTGGGTTTCCCTGATTTTACTGTGGTTAGTACGGTGTTACTATGTTGTACTCGTCCAATTAAAATAATTTTCCATTTATTCGACTCTCTTTTGGTGGTTATTATTTTATCATGGGCATCAGTGTCGTATTTATGATTTTGCAATGACGAGGGAGATAAGTATTTATTCAAACCGCACTGACTCAATGAGTACGCCCCCCCTCCCCCTATACCTCAAAAGTTGTCTTGTGATCAATTACTAATTAGTAGGTAGTAGTGATGTCAAAACTCCGGATTTTTGGATATCCGGATATCCCAATCCAAAATTTAATAACCGAATAATTTAAATTTTCACATATCTAATTATTATAAAGGAATGTTTTAAAAATATGTTGACGGTTTGTGCAGTTGGTAGTAGTTAATAATATTATATTTCATATTATATTTAACAAATATTTAAGTTTTTATAATTAAGCAACAAGTTTAAAATATCCGGATTATTCGGATTATTCGGATAATTCGGATTTTATCCGTTTATTTTTGGATTCGGATATCCGGATTATCCGAATAGTATTGGAATTTTCCGGATATTAGTAACACCACTACTAGGTAGGTAACATAAGGTATGGACATAAATTAATATATTCTTATAATCATATATATTAGTATATAACCCGTAACACGAGAGATTTGATAATTTTTACTAAAACAAAATACACTACTTTTTACAAATATAATATTGTGTGACATTAAGACATTATTATTACTTCGTTACAGTAACGTTGGTATATAAGGGTAGGGTCTATACTGAAATTTTAGGTTCAACTAAAACATTAATATATATAACAAAAGATAGAACCTTTTTTTGAGCTTACCTATGCTCATCAGTGACTTCATTTTGATATAATTTTGATATTCCGCCAATCCAGTAACACCAATTTGCAAACTTTGCAAAAAGCAAACCCATTTAGTCTATTCTTACCCGTGCGTGATCGTTCAGCTAGTTATGCTATATAGTTATTATCATTTATTATACTTGATTATAATAGTTTAGTAGGTACCTACCTATAAATCGTACATAATAAGTATATACCTATGTTTATTATCTCAAAAACAACATTAGGCATTTGAGCATTTTTTAAACTATTATTGTTATTTCATATTAGTAAACAAAACATTCTCCGCTACTATATAGTTGACTCGTTATTTTTCTGCATTGTAAAAATATCCGTCTAAATGAATAAATATTATCTTGAATAATGTAAAAAAATTATTAAAAAAATGTGAATCGTGTCTCACACTTGTCACACGCCCCATTGCCCACAATTTCCTATTTTACTAATGTATTACCTATATTATTCCAAGATGTTTCAATTACTTACTGCAATAATAAACATCAATGTAATATGTATAGATATTATTATAACCGTTCATATTTTTTATTTTAGTATATTAAATTTAAAATTATCTATAAAAACTAAGAAGAGAAGTGAACAGCAGACTAAAGAAAAATCGCTTCAATAATAACCATTAGGTATAGACTGCGAGGTTTGAAAGGAAAAACATCAATAAAAAGAAAACGAAAAATCGTCAATGTAATATGTGATCTATTGGCTAACTCAAAATTGACTAAAAACAAAAATGAAAATGTCTCCCAATTATAAGGGGGAGAAAGGTGCAGGCAATTATTTGCTTTAAGGGCACCATCAGAATTAAATACGACATTGCATGTTTGAAAATTTTAAGATATCAGAATGTTTGAGATTTCTCGATTAACAGAACGAAAAAAAAATTTAAATTATTATATTACTTACAATTGACAGTTAATGTGTTGATTGTCAGATTTTGCATTTTTCTTCTCGTCCAATACAACGCAGTTATGTGCTCGAATAAACTTGAATTTTTTTTTAACTGTCGATTTTGCCTTTAGAAATGGAGTATTTCTGTGAACACTACAAAATCCTATTATGATAAATTATTTTTTCGTATTTACTATATTAGTTACTTATATTAACCATTAGGTTTATCAAAATGTTCCTATTTTCTTTTTGCAATACAAATTGAATAAAGTAGCCGGTTTTTTTTATAAACAAAAATAAATATATTTAGTGATCACTAATAACTAAATATTAATTATTAAAACCAAATAGGCATAATAATTCCATATTTAGTGACGTGTAATCCATGTGTTTATTGCGTTGCAAACCAATCCAACGTCGCAAGTGCGTCATTTAAAGTATTAAGTCAGACATAAATAACACACACACACACACACACATATATATATATATATTAACGGTGTATATATACCATGTAAGTTGAATATTTATATGATTTCAGTCCTCTAATGATTAATGGGACTTATTTGCAATCTACACCAAGTTTTAGTTCCATTTCCATAGTAAATAATGATTATTTATTGTTTTATGTTATACTTAATGGCTTTTAGGCAAGCAAAACATTTTTAGGATAACAGTTTTTACTTGCTCATACATTTTGGAATTTAACCTCCATCCCATTAAAAAATGCAAGTCCTGTATACACCCTACATCAGCGCTATTATTATAAAATGTGATATTGTGAATATTATATAGTTACAAACACTGGCATTAAGTTTTTTTATTCTTTATGGTTATTACTTACTATACTATTGTATATTTTCTAATACCGTTTTATTATTACTTATCGAAAATAATAGGATTTTTTTTTAAATGTATATTTTATTTATTTTAGAATTTACTTTGAGCTCGTTAAAAATCAATATTGATAAATTTATAACAGTATAAGATACCTCAAGATTTTTCCAAGTTGAACTTCGTTATTGTTTTGCTGTTTAGGTGGAAGTTTTCTTGACATCATCGAAGAATGACTAAAAAACATTTTGCTTCTTTTTATAGAACACAATCAGAATTCTAAATTTAAAAAAAAATAATTGCTCTATGAATAATTTTTATATTTAAACTGTATCGATTTAGTTTATTTTAGTTGTCTTGAAAAGTCAAAAATATAACTGCAGTTATGTTATAGATATTTTTAATAATATAAGTACTAAAAAAAAAAAATAGCAATACCTACGTCCTACACGTTATAGCTGGTTTATGAATTCTGATTTATGGGTATGTCAATAAAAAATATAATAATAATTAATAAAACAAATAACAACTGATATTTAATTTTAATAGCAGAATCTACACATTATTAGCACAACTAATAGTGGACTAAAAAACGCAAATTATTTTTTTTTTAAATTCCTGATGATAGTGAATAAAACATGATACCTACATATTCCGATAGATAAAATTATTTCTACAGATAGCTAAATGACAAAATATATATAGTAATCAGTGCATTATTATAATATAAATATATAATTATACTAGAACATTTATAACGAGTAGGCACAATTTAAAGTACAATTTTTGCGATCTACCCAGAGGTACCATTTGATGGTGGGGAGCGTGGTAGCAGGGTTTTCTTTGACACTTTTATTTTTTTGTTCGTCTTATAGATAGTAGCGTGTTTACTAGGTAGGATGACTAGACCCTAGTCTGCCCAATATTTATTTGACTAGACTATATAATTTAAGATAAACTTTACCTATGTAGTATTGAACGATCTATACAGAAAATATTTTATGCTGACATGTCGATAATTTATTAATAATTTATTTTTAACTAGGGAATGATTATAAAGAGGTCATCTTGGCATAGTTTGCTAAAAAATTGAATAAAAGATCAATATAACTTAGATTTGAAAAATGAAAAAAAATTAAGAGAAGAACGTCATGGGCATCAACAGGTAAACATTTTTTAATAATTTAGAAAAAAAATAATTAATAAAAAAATGTACAGATATAAGTAAAAGTTAGGTATTGAAGTCTAATCTGATTCTTATACCCAAAAAATTATTAATGAGAAAAGACTGTATTTAATTTTTTTTATTATTAAATTAGTATAACGCTAACCCAGCTTTAAAACCGTGTTTAAAAATTATGATAATTATCCAGTTGTAAATACTATGTTCGGCGGCATGACAAGCTTTAAACTGTTCAGACTGTTCAGAAGTAAGCTACTTAGATACATAATGCAATTAATATTCCACCCACCAATCAAACCAGATAAATAAGTTAATACTAAATAATATACACTCAGCTACCCAGCACACCATGAATTATTTGGAGACAGACGTTCCAAGATTACTCCCTTCGCCATGCCACTGACTGTCTGATTATGACACGTCTGAAATCGTCTCGTTAATATTTAAATATTTTCTTTCATTTTTATGTTTACAATATCGAATACTTTGCTAAGAAAATATCAATGTAAAGCTCACGACCAGTGATCATAGGCGCAAATAGACCTAAAATGTAGGGGGGTGCTAAAATTATGTATACCTATTTTAATAATTCACACTGATTTTGTTTTTTTGTTATTTGTATATGATTTGTAAATTTTCATTTATAAAATATAGTCATAATTATAAATAATACATTTAATTATAATTTATAAGCAAATTTAAAATGTATGATAATTCGAAAAATAATTAAGTTTTGAATATCATAAATTAAAAATAATAATAATAATATAGTATTATTTTTTTTCTCAATTAACCTATATAGACATTCGAAGTTTTGGGAACATTTTGAGTGGTTGAAGACGATTACGGATCAGACTCACGTAAGCTTATGTTTGTTTACTTTGCACACACTTACGTACAAATCACTTTAATGTTATCATGTAAAATTGCTTTTACTAATTTCCTTAAAACACGACCGATTGCAGACCCCTTAACAGGGCCGGTTTTAAGGGAGGCACCGGTTGGCAATTGTCCAGGGGTGGTACACTTTGGAGTCAGAAAAATGTTCTCAAATAAAATGAACGAAAAATTCAATTTTTCTTTGAACGAGAACATTCAATTTTCAAACCTTAGATATAGAATAAGATTTTTTATAAATCATTAACAAAATAATTGACAAATTTTCGTATTTTTTTAAAATTCTAACTTTAATCACTCATAAAAAACTATTGTGAATTAACGCTCGTTTTTTTTTTTAAATTACACTATTAAAAACTTACGAGGGACCTTCTAGAAAATTTTCAAATTTTTCAAAAATAATTTTGGCTACCACGTGTATTACGATATAAAAAAAAAAATCATTGAGAATGGGCGCCACGAATTTTGAACCCGGAGGTGCACCATTTCTAAATACGGCCCTGCCCCTTAACGTCTAAATATAGCAGACGGATTAAATAATCTACAGCGAGGACCTAGTTCGAAGTTTTAACTACTATAACCGGCCACGATATCCGGGTCGAGTCTCTTGACGAAACTCGGTCTGTACGTTGATAATAGCGTCGGTGTAATCTATTAATATGAATACCGACGTTTGGGATTCTATGCTAAATCGCCAATGAATAATTAGTAATTGTTGAATCATAGGCAATGGCACAGAAGAATAGCCGACGAATGAACGAACGGGTATCTTAAATAGTGCAGCTCGTCCCGTGTTTTCGATTTATTTATCTCGAAATCGATCGGTCGTCGGCTTCAGCTCTGATCGGACTCGTAATCGAGCTCATAGGTAAACAAGACAATGTTGTCGAGCGGTCGGGGGTTCATCTTTCGGCGTTGCAGTCTCGCGGGAGACTCCGAACGGTGTCCGGGCGACGACGCGTGGCTCGTGCAACCACGGTGACATTTTCCACGGTGGACATAAAACGTTTTCGAGGTAAAACGTTTTCGTTCCGTTCGCATTCTCGTCGGCACATCGCACGGCCGCCAGTCGCGAGTCCCCCCTCCCCCCCGGCCTTGGCGCTCGCCCGTGAAATGAAAAACGCCGAACGGCGTAAATCGTCATTCTTTGTTTACGCGCGTACGGTAGGCGTCCGCCGCAGTGCACCGCGCGGTGCGTATTACGAGTCTCGTTGTTGTTTGTTTGTCGTGCAACGCGCGCGCATGCGTACCGACCACATTATTCCGACCTGTGGAATGTAAACCTAAGTTTTTTTTTTTTTTTTTTGAATAGTCGTTTTTTATTTATTTATTTATTTATTTTTTTGGTACACAGATTCAATAATACCTCTGTTTACGCTCGTGGCGTTATTTGAATTTTAGAGACGGAGGCAAGACACGACTGTCTCGCAACGTCAGCTTTTCTTTTTTTTTTTCAATATTTTTAATCGAATTTTCCGATAAATACCTTACTTATGTCTCTTGCAGGACGCGAGAAGCAGTTGTTGTTTACAACTGCGGTAGTCTTAGGAGTTTTACTCGGTGAGTCGAAAATTGGTTCTATTTTTTATTCTACTCAAAAAAAAAAAAAAAATAAATAAAATAGTATTTGCTGATAAATGGTTGTTTGGATTTATTTTAAATAGTTAATTCGAGAAAATAAATCGCCAGTTGACAAAAGCACTAATGTCTTTAGGTTCCTACCCACTACCTAGGTACACTTAACTACTTATTGCACAACTGTTACATTATTTATAACTCTCAGGGTTTTATGACTTGTTACAATTTCTGCAAGAAGGTTGCTTTTATAGTTATAGATATTAAAGTCTCTACCGCCTATAGGGAATGTTAATTTTATTGTTGGTTTTAATCTACTTGTTTCTTGTTTTAATTCTTAACTTGTTTATAAATTATAATATTGATAAGGTTATGAATTAGTAGAAAATAGCATTGTTTTTAACTTGGATAACTACTGTAAAACAGTTTCCTTATCATAAAGTTTAAATTAGGTACTAATGAGTTAAATTTTGAAAATTTTATAACTTTTTTCTTTTTAATCATATTTTACATGTCTGTACCTAATTACTAATTATATCTTTAATTTAAAATATTTGATCATTAATAGACTTTTATATTTTATTAATCACGGTTCTTATGTAGGCATACTTAACAGTACCTTTTTTATACAACATTTTTCAAGATTTAAAGTGCATTCAATTCATATTCTCATTGGATAATATACAGAAATATAATACTTGTTGATTTATGAAGATCTTAAACAGTATTTTTTACCGTTTATACTAATATTAAGCATGTTTGAAATTTATATACTTCACTGTACTCCCATAACTGAATATGATTTTTGAAGATGTGCCTTTAGTGGTTATTTGGCGAAAAGGTCTGCTAACCATTGTTCAATAAATAGGTATATTAAAGATACAAATCATCCTTTTTTTTTCAAATTAAGATTAGGTAGGTATTATAATTAATTGACACTGAATCAATTTATATTCTAAATATTTAAATTAAACTTCCCACAAAATATAAGTATCATTACAATCTGAAAATCGAATTATACTTTTATTTGTCAATACATAAGTTATTACTTGGTATAGATGATATATTATGAGTGTACTTAAGATTTTTGAACAATTTTACAATTATTTCTTCTTATGTATGTTATAGTCTCAAAGTGACCTTGGCCACCATTTTCATTTAAAACTATTATGTGTATGCATATGACATAATATCCTTTATTTAGTTATGTATGTAGTACATCTGTAATCTGATACAGCTTTTAGGTAACAAAAATTTATATTTAACATACTATTTTATTATTTTTATTAGTAAATACACATTTCTTGTTTATTTTTAGAAGTTTAATCGGCTTACACAATTATTTAATTTAATCATATAATTCATTATTAACTTGATTTTCTAAAATATTGCTGATATAGAAAGAATATTATATTTATGAATTTAATTATATAACAATTCAGAAGTGCCTACATAATGTAGTTAATTATAATGATAAAAACAAAATAATTGTGATCACCTATTTTATTAGTCAATTAAAATATTTTTATTTCAACAAATAAACTGTCTATACTCTGTCCAGCCAGAGAATGTGGCGATTCTGCACATTCGCCCGCATCACCCTGCCATCGAAACAGGTTGCCCTTTGACAGGGTGCCGCGTGGGAATGCGCAGAAGAACCGATTTTTGTCGGTCCGCGGTATGTTCTCTTGCTGGACAGAGTGTAGGTATGACAATTATTTATTCTTTAAGATAACAATTTTTTTTTTTAACAATACCAATCAATAAGTATGTTGGTATATTAATCTTACAAAGTCATGAAACATGAGCTTAATTGGAATATAAAACATGTATTTAGAGTACAATTGTTAATAAACTATATATAAATAGATTTTAAATTTTATTTATTTAT
The DNA here is from genome assembly GCA_014851325.1 of Pentalonia nigronervosa. Classification (NCBI taxonomy): domain Eukaryota; kingdom Metazoa; phylum Arthropoda; class Insecta; order Hemiptera; family Aphididae; genus Pentalonia; species Pentalonia nigronervosa. The sequence goes on from JACXSJ010001345.1 coordinate 76,505, forward strand.
TTTCTTAAATGTATTTATCTATGCGAGTTATCATTTTTAAACTTTTTAATGCACCTATGCAATGGCGTACACAGGATTTTACAATGAGGAGGGAGCTTGAAAATTAATTGATCACTCATGAGATTAGGTTTGAAAAATAAAGTAGGCGCTTAAGTTCTATCTTAGTTCTAACAGATATGATAAATAATATAGCTTAGTAACCCTAATTACTAAAAAGTTAGATGGTCTTCAATTTAGTTTTGTTTTTTTTTTTTTTTAATTGTTGACAAAAAATCTTAAAAATGTAATACAAGGTTCCTCATAAGTTTTTATTTTATAGCTGTTAAAAATATTAAAGATGCATGGGTTTGATTTTATTTTTATAAGTATTTAAAGTTTAAAATGTTGCCAAAATAATAATTATTTTGTAGTTAAAAATGTATAAAATGTTCAATTTTTATAGCTAAGGCTTGAGCATTTAATTCAAAGTCCCTCATAAGTTGTAACAATTAAATCGCTAATAATTGTAGGGTTACAGATATGCAAATAGGTACAGTGTTCTTTGCAAAAAATGATATCAACTTCCTTATTGTTACCAAAAGTATTATTAATATAAATATATAATATTAAATATCCTAGGCTGATACACCATTTTTACTCAGATTTATTTTTCGTATACAAAGATACATTATTGAATTCAAATTTAACACATACATTATAGTAATTAACTTGAAACCTACTATACAGCAGAGCAGTATCCACAGTCCTATTTTTTGCATATGTTGGCTATAGGTAATCCGTTAAGATGTTTATGAATTTACAACATTGCTTAAGTAAGTTTACCATACTTGAAACTTGATAAATATAAAAAAATAAAATAATGTAGTCAATTGTGGGGAGACTTCTAAACTCTTCAAAAAAGTGATTGGCTGAATTTAATCATAAAAGTGACCTATACAAGTATGTTTCATAACAACTAACTGTTATTTAATATATATTTTTTAATATTCTTCTCCCCTTATTTTTTTAATGTATAGCAACTGCTACGCCTAGTCATAGGGTTGGATGCCACTGTCAATCTTTTATGAGTTAGGAGGTGTCGATTAAAAATTTACCTTATTTAGTGATATGTCAAAGATTTAAATATTAAATACAATTTTGTTTACAGGCCGTTTGAGTACTGGCCGCTCGAGCTCAGGCAGGGGGTCAAATTTATCAATAGGGCCCAGATATAGTCAAACTTTCTTGTTGTCTGGATCAATGTTGTTGGGACGGGTAGGGTCACACACAAAGAAGAATGTGCAGGGTTGGTATAATCAAGATTCCAGTGGTAATCCATGATCATACTTAGCCAATATTTTGTTAAATAAGGTTATTAATGGAAAGTTATGTCTTGAGACCAAATGTTAGCCTTAATTTTTAATTTAATATTGCCATGAATACACGGTAAATAAAGATAATTACTTGGATGTCAATCAAATATATTATTATATCAATAATATGTTACTTGTGGCAATTTAATATTATATTTTTATTAACTGTTTTAACCATAACTTAATGACTGATCTGCATCGTATTAAATATTAACATCGAACAAATAAAAAAATACATTTTTAGAACATTTGTTTCATTTTTGTTGTGAAAACCATCACGGAAATGACTTTCACAGTATTAATTAAAAAATGTTTTCTGTTTTAATGTTACAGTTGCATTTGTCAACGATGTCGACAGTCGAAGTCAATATAAAGACAGACCTGAGGAGTCAGAAAAATCTCAATTACCACCAGTGCACAAAGGTGTGTATGCTGCATATAAGTAACGACTGTTAGTCATAACTAATTATAATTTATAAGAATACCATTATTATTGATCTGCAGTCATATTGTGTGGTGGTGTACCTATCTCTTGCTTGAGATGTTTTAATCGATAGCTAGGTGTTTATTTTTTGTCTGTCCAACAGATATGAGACTGGTGCGCAAGAACTCTCTTCTTCATTCAGCCTGGGTTATCATTACAATAGTGTTAACAATTATATTCGGTGCCATAGCCGTCTACTATTGGGTACTGTTTTATCCGATTCTGTGCAAGAAAGAGCGTAAATATGATGTCATGCAAATGTCTGCCAAACCCTGACGATCGGGCATACAATTCAACAAACAAGACATAAACATTAAAATATCCAGGTGGTGGTGATTAACTGACTAATCTGAAAAATATTACAATGATATAATTGTAAAACAATTATTTTTATACCTTCAAAGGTTTCCTATTTTCTTTTTTATAAACATTTTTACTTTGTTTAAAATGATGACTGATTAAATTAATAAGGTCTGCAAACGGTGACTGCTTTTCAACAGTTCCTTAAATTATTCTAATGGATTTTAATATTTTATACATTACTGTTTACAGAACAATATTTTTGAAATTTATATTTATTTCTAAGAGACAAACTATTGCATTTTATTTTTTGTATGCTTCATGCAAAAATGTCAAATTCAATGATACTTAAATAATTACAATATTATTACTTTTGGTACAAAAAATATTCAACAATATTATTTTTATTATATGGTTTTGAAAACTATGATAGATTTTTTTAAAATTATATTGTGTTTTAATATTTAGGTTTGTAAAAATAAGAATTAAATAAAAAAAAAAAATCATTTTATTTGTATATTTGTTACTTGTGTTATTTACTTTTAAATATTATATCTATAAGTTATGTTTAAATGCAATCATTTTGACTTCATTCAAATGTTCAATGTAATAGCCAATGATTAATTTTTACGAATGAACTGTTTTTTTTTTCTATTAGTATTAATATCGGTTGTTTTATTTTTCAGTCATAACTATGTCTGTATTAAAGATGTAGTTAGTAAGGAGTCTAAAATTGATTAAGGAAAACCACTGATTTTTTTAATGAAAAATTAATTTCTAAGTTTTTTTTAAGACTGAATTCTACTTGATACTTACAAGTAAAGTGCATGAACAAATAAATTATTATTAAATCACTAGTTACAGAAATAGTACCTATATTAATTTTTTTTTCTTAATCCCAGAGAGAATTTTTAGTATTATTTAGTAAGTTATTACTTTAACTGTAATAAAAAAAAAACTTAGACTTTAACTTAAAAAAACAACAAACATAATAAAAATATTTAATTACAACTATCTTCTTTTCGTGTCAGTATTAAAACAATAATAGATGTATACTTTATTTTATTCAATATAATATTCCTTGTAAAGCAAAACAGAATGGGAATATAATTTTTGATTTATGAACTCATTCCTAAGTCTATTATTATATATTTAGGGAGTTTAATAATTATTATTTCTTTTAATAGAAGCATATACGTTTTTTGATACCTATAATTTGTACTTTAAAATATATTTCCTTATACTAGAAATACTAATATTTTACACTCGTTAAAGCAAAAGTATTAAAATATGGTTATTTAGTATTTACCTTCATTTAGGTTTGAAATTGTTTAACCTTAATAAAATTAAAAGTAAAAGCAGGTAGGTTAGGTATACTTTTTAAAGAATATCTTTTCACACATAAAATTCAATTCAACTTTTCATAGAATATTATAAGAGTAACCATAATTTTCCAGTCCCAAAGTTCAATTTTCTAAGACTTTAAAAAAATTACCAATACCTATCTATTGGATACAATTATTAAACGCTTGCTACTTGATTACTGCAGAGGCAGAGGGTTATAATTAATTTTACTTTTATACAAAATTAATATTTATCAACAGTAAAATTACATTTGAATACATTTTATAAAACTTCTTATAAGAAACTATACAAAAACATGCAATGTTTATAAAAGATAAAATAAAAATTTAAAATATTGAATTTTCCCATGTGTGACCATTTAAGATGCAAATTTCAATAGCGAAACAATTGTCCTTAATGTGAGATGTCTAATTGAATCTTATGAATGTATACAATTATTTAAATATGAGTAGTTAGTTTTATACCATTGCATTCTTAGATTTATTTCAAAACAGTATTACTCATTAGTCATTATACATTAAATAATAATTTCCTGTTTCCATTTTGCCAATAATAAATTTAAAAAAGGTTTATGTCAATAAAATAATAATATTTTCTCAAATAAATGGCTTTATTTTTCTAAAGAATTTGATTTTTCAAATTACAACATTATAAATCCATGTAATTTTAAATTTCTAATAGCATCAAATTTATTTGTATACAAAATTGAAAGTATCAACTTGGTTGATACACTAAACAGAATTTACTGACACATTTATTGCAGATTTCTGATCTACAAACTAATACATTTCATTCTAAATAATGTATCATAAGTGTGTGGCATAAATAATTCAATTTAACAATCATAATTACCTTCAAGGATTATAAAACACAATAAGTTACCATTTATAAATAATTACTATTATCAATTATAATAAATACCATCAAATGATTTAATCAACTACGGATTACAATGGATCTTTAAGTATAATATTAATAAAAATTAAATGAAAAACATTTTTTAAAAATTGAACTCTGATATTATTTTAAAAAAGAGAATTACACATAAATAGGTGAAAATCTAGATATTATTTAGATTATTTTTAACAACTAGTTAATAAGTTATAAATCATAAGTGTATTTTTTTTTATCAAATCAATATTAATTTTCTGCTTATAATACATTAGTTTATTGATATTTAAATTAGAAGATTGACTGTTAAGTGTTACAATTAGACATTTTATTAGCAAAACTTGTTCAGTCTTAAAAAAATATAATATATAAAAAAAAAAAAAAAATGGAGACCGGAGATGTGTTTATAATTCTTCTTTAGGAAGTTCGTCTAAGTCAACATCAGATAAATCAATATCATCAGCAGTTGGTAATTCACCATCTTTACCGTCCCAGGGTTCAGTTGCTTGAATTTCTGGTAATGCAGCACCTTTGACTGGGGCAGTTGTACCACGACCATAAGACAGATCTCTGTTGAATCATGAAAATATTTTTAATCAGTATAGAATTTAAATCAATTTATTAGAAAAAATAATTAATAATTATTGCATACCTTAAAAATTCCTTAATTCCATCTTCCGAAAATGACCCCCTTAAAATTGAATACTTCATTTTTTTAACATTCAGCACAGCCAATGCAGGATATCCAAAACCACCAATTTCTAGTGTTGATTCCAATTCTGGTTGCTTGCCTGCTTCGGCCCACAACCATCTAAACATAGTTTCTTAATAAATCCATATGTAACAATAAACTAACAACTGTTATAAGAAAAAATAATACAATAGGAATAAGAACAAAAAGGAAGATTCTGGCAAAATCATAGATACTTGAATGTGTGGAAAACGTATGATGTTGGAAATTTTTTTATAAATAAATATATAATGTATATATTGAAACATAATTTACCCCCAAAGTTTTTGTTTGAATTTATCTCCTAATGAGCGTAATGTGTTCAGGTATTCATTACGACAGCTGGCCTGGCAATCTAAAATGTGGGGTAATACAGAAACCACACACAAAGCATGCTCTGAGCACCCAGTTTTAAATGTATCTTCATTTACGATCTATTAATATAAAATTTAAATTAAGTAATCATAGTTTAATGAATTGATTTTATTTTCTAAAACCTTACCTCGATAATGTCTGGCGGTGGTACATTCTCTTGATGTTTCTGCATTGCCCAGCTAACAATGTCTGAAGACGTTCTTCCTCCAGTATATTCTTCAGCTGCACTCGAACTGGATGTACCTGATGGGAAGAATTTAATTGTGGGATATCCACGAATGTTAAATTCTTGAGCTTTTGAAGAGTGTACAGTAGCATCTAATGCTCCAAGTTTAACCTTAAAGGCATAAATTATCATATAGACTCAATTTTAAAATGTTAAAGAAACACTTTGTTTGCTTTACTTTTCCTTTAAGTTCTGACGCAGCTGCTGACCAATGAGGAGCCAAATTTTTGCAATGCCCACACCACGGGGCAAAGAATTCGACCAACCAAATATCATCAGAATTCAATACGAGCTTATCAAAATTTGAATCAGTTAGTTCAACAACGTCGTCACCAGATGATGATTTTTTAGAAGATTTAGATGATCCATAAGGTACACCTTGGAGGTTAGCACTAATGGCGTTCTTTATGGCTTTGGTTACCTCATCGGTAATACCGACAGCCGTTCGATCACCGGTGAAATCTTGAGGTTTGTTTTTATCAACAAATATTTTGACGGTAGGAAAACCTTGTACGCCATAATGGCTTGCGAAAGACGGATACTTATCGGCGTCTATGGCAGCCACTTTGACGATACCCTGAAAAAAAAAAACAAACGAAGCATATCCATGAGAATCTGGCCAGCAGTTAAAGCGCGTGAAAAACTCGTAAGTACTATACCTTCAGGGCTTTGGCGGCTTTTGTATATTCGGGCACGAGTCTCTGGCAATGTCCGCACCACGGGGCGTAGAACTCGACCACCCATATCTCGACGCTCTGGAGCACCTGATTGAAATTGTCGTCAGTGAGTTCGATAACGTCAGAGTTGGACGGATATATGGCCACCGCGGAACTGGCGAGGGCCACCAACAAAACGCCTGAAAAATTCACAACAAATTAACAACGAGCCGTATTCAACGTGAACTCGCGAATTAGCGAACGGTGCACTACTTACAGAACAGCGGATTCATATCGGTCGGCGTTTATTTTTTACAACGGTAAATCAAAAATCGGCGAATGTCGAGAACAAAGGAATAATATTTACACGCGCGCGGCGGAAGTCGGGGGACGATTGTGCCGGAGTGCCGCTCGATCAGACGACGGGTCGGCGTTCATATGGCGCCCGCGAGAGTGTGGGCGATAAGGAAATCGTGACGCGACCGTGTTCCGACGCCGGCTAGTGGTTTGGTGCGTACGCTTTTGTCGACGCGCGCGCGTCCGATTGGGTTATTCGACTCGTGTCGTGTACTCGCGTCTCCGGTGGTCCGGCGTTTATGTGGAAGCGACAAACCGACAAAACAACGACGACGGCGGCGACGGGTGACGACAAAAATCTCTCGGCCATATAATCGTCGGCTCCAGCGTTATCGACACGGACGTGTTATCACCGACAGCCGCTCGTGGTCCGCTGTCATTGGTCGACGCGCGCGCGCGCCTCCACCACCGCCACTGCAACACTGCACGACGACGAGATTGTAAACAACTCATGTCGTGCCATTGCTGGCCAAGAAGATTATTTACTGATGTCGATTGCTATTTGCTGCGGTGCTACATGCCCCATAGCACGGTCTTGCCGTCTTAACCGTGGTCCATGGATTTCGCAGTAGTCGGGGTTACTCGGTTAACCAGCCGATAAAACCGAGTTCGAGCGTTTCAGGATGGTAATGGTCGTATTCCCGGCGCATCCGAAAAGCGTGCCGCGTGCGTCAGATTTAGATTAAAAACCACGAAACCGCAAACGAGATTTTATTCCGGCGTGGCAACGATAAGTTTTAACATTTAACGATAACTAATGTATCGCGGGATTCTACTTTATTACATATCATATCTTGTTGACAAATTGTTTAGTGGCTTCCCGCGTTAGTACGATAGTGTACCGTGTGCCTATACAAACATACTGTTGTCATAATAAATTATATAAAAAAAAAAAAAAAAAACGACGAGAAGCGATGGACGAAAAATTCATAAGAAAAAAAAATTGATAAACGTAAAAGGGAAATTTTACGATTGTATTTTTAATATAAAAATCAGGCATGCGATTCGGCGCATTCGAAAAACCAGGCAGCAGGTATACAATTCGGTACAACACGGCACCCATAAATAAACACGTACACAATTTTGCACAAATTTTGAGTGGGGCACGCAATTTGGATGTAGCACGTGTATTCCGTATTTACCAAAACTATCGCAGTTAAGTATCTGATATATATATATCGACTACATCAATTGTTTTCGGCTAAATCATGAAACACTGTTTTTGGGAGGGAGGAGCAACAACTCGCACGTTCACCCCAGAAATGGCAAAATTAATATAAATTTATGTTATAACGTACGACGATCGGTTAGACAGATTTTCTTTTTCGAACATTTTCGAAAATAGATACCGTATTATTTAACGACGAACCAACAAATGACCATATATTCTCGACGAACGGGTCGCGTGTACCGAGAGCAGCAGTTCATATACGGAACAGATTAAGAAATTTATTAAACAAGTGCCTATACGATCAGTTGACAGATGGGTTAGAAATTTAGGGGCAAAACAAATAAAAACAAAACAAAATACGTCGAGACAGTTTTATTGAAAACAGAAAAGTTTCCACTCGAATAATTTATCAAATTTTCTAGACAAATAACTTATATGTTAATGTTGGATTCTTGGGTAGTTTTTTTAAGACACTTTTCTACAGTTTATTTCTATTTATTTAGATAAATAATTCTTTTTCCAGATATTTTTATCTAAATAATCCCAACACTGCCTAGGAGTTTCGTCAAAATCTAATTTTCCCCGTGTTTAACCGTTCTGCAATGTCACTTACGCAATTACGCTTACTATAGGTACAATTGTAATCCGTGTATAGATCGTGTGAAACAATTTACTTTATTAATGTAATGTAATTGTGGAGACGACGAAGACGAATTGTGAACGGCGTGGTGCCCGTAAACAGTGGACGAAATTATGTTGTTAATTTTTTTTTTTTATGCATATTTTGTAATCTCCTATTATTATTATTATTTTTTTTTTTGTAACAGATCTGTTAAAGTTTTAGATTTGAAGATTACAATTTTACTTTTGACATTTTAGTAAATATTTTATGATTTTATCATCATTTTACGTTTGAATATGATTTGAAATAGCGCAGGTTGGTACAATAAATATATAGGCATCCTTTAATAATTATTGGCCGAACAATATATAAAAATGATACATTTTATTCAAATATAAAATGAAATTGAATGTAATTTATATTAATGGCAGAAATGTAAAATAGTTCTCCTTTGACTTGCATAGTTGTATAATGACGGTAAAGTATATTTATTACTGGCTACCGCTGCTTTAACAAGTGCAAACGTTTTAGATGTTTTTTTTTTTATAGCAAGGAATAGCCAAGAGTCAAGACACTTTAGATAATCACAACAATAATATATTATTTTGTATGTCAAAGAATATAATGTTTAAAAACCACGATAAAAATGATAAACAGTATAATATACTATTGTATCTAATACAGTATTAGTATTATTATAGTTTATTACAAATGACTCGAAATAAAATAAAACAAATTATAAAAAAGAATTTAAAAGAAAATAAGGTTAACATTAGATTATAATATAGGTATTACAGTTACAGTGCTACCTGTCAAAAGTAACTGATAATCAATAGTTAATAACTATACATGAAACTATATATTTCTAATGCGCGTAAACGATATATACTGATCAACGGTTCGTATTAGCTGGGCAAGTGGCTGCTAAACTATTATTATGCATAGCTACTTGTGACAATAAAGTAGGTATAGCCATATGAGTACCTAAATGTAATATTCTGACTGAAATAGGAGTTTGAGGTACTGATACTGAAATATTTGCAGCTGCGATTTATTTTAAGACTTCGGTTTATGTATTCAATACACAAGCACTGACATGGCAATTTTTTAGTAAAGATATAAATTTAAAAAGTACATTAAAACGCGGAGAAAAATGTTTATATCTAATAAACAAAAATAACATACACTATCAAGTGGTCACAGATATAGTTGATGAAGAATAAAATCTTAATTATTATAAGAAATTTTTTTAAATTTTAAATTTTTATAAATGGAATTGTCTGTTTCTTGCGCAGAGCCCATAATAAATTTAGTTTTACCATTGTTATTGTTAATATATTATTTGTTTATTTTTTATTTTATTGTTTTATTGTTTTATTTTGTCTCAATTTTTTTATTAATTTTTCTTAATAGTTTTTAATTTTGATTTTTCCTTTTTATATATGGATTTGTCTGCTTCTTGCGCAAAGCTTAATAATATATATATATAAGTTGTATGTTGATAGTATTAAAATGTTATTAATTTATTTATAAATGTTTTATATAATGTTGTAAATGTTTCATTGGTCTATTTTTTTCACACTTTTTAAGGTTTTTTTTTTTACATTATATTGCAACACACTATAATTAAAATATATGAAAACTATATTTTTAAGTACATTACTATAATACTATAAATACTAATATTGAAGTTAATCTTTAAATAATATTTTTTTGCTATTTAAAATCTTAATGACAATAATATTTTTAAAAAAATATGATAACCAAATTATAACAATAAAAATTGATATGTAATAAATAAAAAGTATTAAGGATTTTGATATGAAACCATAATCATATTACACAAGTGTAATTTAAATGCTGAGTGTAAAAAAAATCAAAAGATTCTATGCGTCTGTGAGACTGACATTGTATAAGAATAAGAATTTAATATGTGGATGGATATGATTGAAAAAAAAAATGTTTTATTTTGTAGTATTGGTTATTATATTGAAGAAGTATTATTTTATGAAATCAATTAGTTGGATAGATTAATTATTTTATTATATTATAATTTAATAAAATAAAATCTTAAAATGTAAGACAAAGTATAAAATAATTGTTGGACCTTAACCAATGGCTCTTCTCATTCTAGAACCTATAATGTTGAAAAACAAAGTTATATTAATTATAATATGTCAGTGTTACTAGATTAATTCATCTATTGTCAGTGTTCAATGGACGGTTCCATAATTTATAATAATTATTTCTTATTGTTTAACAAATAAAAATATTCCAAAAGTTATGGAAATAGTTTTTTCTAGTATTCTGATATAAAATAAATACAAATCAATAAATTATTAGTTCATGCAAATAGGTACAGTACAATGAGTTGATAAAGAGAATAGGTAATGCAATAGGTAACACTAAGAAAAATATTTAAATTAAAATTATTTTTTATTTTTCTCAAATGATTTTTATAAATTATTATGGTCTTGCAATTTTATAGTTACAGAATTATAATTAATTTCTATTAAATGCCATTATTCAATTGAAAAACAATATTATTTTTTAAAATATTTTAATTGCAATAGCTAGTCGCACAGAAATAAACAGAATTCACTAAAATATCCTATAATTGTATGATATATCATATTGTTATTAATAAAAAATAACAGATGTATAGGTTATTTGAATACAATTTTTCTTGTTTTTTGTAACTATATTGTTTATTTAAAACAATGATCATTGTGTATCTAATATTATATTATTAATTATTGGTTATTAAATATTTTACCTATGGGGTAGTTAAGGAAAAATCAAAAAAAGTAAAAGTGTAAAAGTAATATGGAAAGTAAACAATTTTAAATATTATAATAGTTTAGAAAAGAACTTAATTTCGACTAGATGAGAAAAAATAAATTAGAAAACACTAACTTTATATTTATTATTCAACATCAATAGTTTTTAGCTTAAGTTTATTTTTAATTTATTTTCAAAATAATTATAAGAAGATATAAAGATTTAATAAAATCCTCATTGTTGAATATATTGCAAATTAAATATTCGTATTTTATAACTAGATAAAAATAATTTTTTTTTTAGAAAAGTGTATATTTATTTTTAAAATTAATATCAGATGAAGCCCTTAAAAAATTTAATCTATAGTATTATCAAACTGTTCTAAATTTGTAAAAAAAAATAATTGTTATACTAAGACAGCATTTTGACTAACTTATTTTTTTACGTTTATGATCAAACCTTTTCGAAACGGTAATTCAATTTTATTTTATATTTGAATAAAATATATCATTTTTATATATTGTTCGGTGAATACTTATTAAAGAATATCTATGTATTTGTTGTATCTACGATCTACCCGCGCTATTTCAAATCATATTCAAACGTAAAATGATGTGAAAATCATAAAATATTTACTAAAATGTCAAAAATAAAATTTTGATATTCAAATCTAAAACTTGAACAGATCTGTTACAAAAAAAAAAATATATATATATATAATAGGAGATTACAGAAAATGCATAAAAAAAAAAAAAATTAACAACGGATGTCTAACTTACTTTGATAAGTTAAATACCTAGGTACTATACAAGTGTTTAGAACGTGTAACGTGGTCGGGGAAGATCAGTTAAATATAGGATATTCAGGGAAGAAGTTAGTTTCATTTGAATATATTTTAACCGTAACTCAGAAGCATGAGTGGTATTTAGGAATTTGATATTACAAATAAATACAGATTGATCCAAATAATTATTGTTACATAAAACTTTATTATTACTTACGAACCAGATTACCAAAATGTGGGTCTGTCTGGGAGTTCAGGTGTGCGTGATGGTATCGCGGAAAACTACCGTTCTCTTAAATATTGATATTTGACCGTAGCCTTACAGTAGTAAATGTGGAGCAAAACAGGAGGGACTTAATATCTAGTCAGCGTATTGTACATGTCATGTGTATAAGAAATATAATATTAATATAAATGTGTATATAATATGTACACATTGTACATATTATGTTTATAAAGTATGAGGTAATGACGTAACAATCGTTACAAACGCATTCCCAAGTTTTTTTGCGCATAATTCATAAAGTAATGATTTATAAAAATATATTTCTACATCATTGTCTTTTACGCCGAAGAACAAATCGATTAAAAAAAAAAAAAAAATTGTAATTGTGCAGTGTTTTTAAACTTAATACAATCCTAGAAATATTGTACCGGGAGGGGGTGAGGGGGTATATATATCCTAGGCAAAAATCACACCCCCTCACAGTATAATATTTTTGAGAAATTCTTACCGAGAGGTAAAGACAACAGTGCCTTTTTACACTGAAAAAGGTATTTATTTAATATATCATATTTTGCAATACTATATTATACAATCACGTATACCACCCCCTCGCTGTTTTGTGTTTTGTCCGATTGTTTTTTTTTTTTAATTATTATTATTATCGTCATCATTTTGTTATTTTGTTGTTTTTCAATATCAGTTTTGCCACATTGAGCAAGTTTTTTTTATACGTCTATCTTTTTTTTTATTTTTTTTTTCAAGTTGTATATTGCGATGCGGTTTTAAAGTGTAATTTTTCCATCATCATTATATTATATTGTTAAAACTAGAATATTTTTATATGTTTGTCATGATATCTCTTGGTTTTTTGGTCAATCGTCAGTTTCCATTTTGTGCAATTTTTTTTAGCACCCACATTACTAATATCATACCTGTTTTTTTTTCTTAATTTAAGACTATGTATTGTTCGTTAATAAAAATTCTGTTATAAGAATAATTAACCCCACTGAACGAGTATGTTCTATATCTATAACAAAGGTAAATTGATAAACACCTCAATTTCATTTTTTTTTCTTTAATTTGTTGAAGACTATTAAATTATACGCTGATTGTTAACAAAATATCATAATATGATTTTTACGAGAAAAAAAATATGTTTTATTCACATCAATTATTATTATTGTCTGATGGGTATACCTAATAATATTTTGCCATAAGTTTTACATAATATTTACACGCCTTATAGGTAGTTTATAGAAAACATTTTTACGGTAACTTTATTCGAGTATTTTCAAATTCAAAATATCGATTTTGGTCAAGTGTTTTAATTTTTGAACCACTGTGCAATGCGCCACGTGTTTTTTGATTAATCGAAACACCGGCGACTTGAGCGAGTGTGTCAATATGTATAAAATATATGTATTATATTGTGAATTGTGATCGACGAATGTGTACCTACTGCAGCTAAACTTTGTTCTTAAACTCGAAACGCATAGACAATATATATAATGTATACTACGTGAAACTAGGTAGTAGGCGAGCAATAAATAGTAATGCCACCAATGTGGTAGATATGAGACATAGGTACACGCTGTTGTCGTAAGAGCATCAGATTTACGACGGCTATTAAAAGAAATTGCACATTTACACCTCATTAGGTTTTAGTATCTAACTTAATTAACCGCGATTAAAATATGAATGATGGACATACATTTCTGTAATCATATATTAATTATACCCTCGGAACAAATCTACCGTCATTTCACACGGACTTGCATACAATTATTACGCCGGTTGTTACTTGTTTGCATATTCTATATCATAAATTATAATCCCCGTAATCTGTAGCACAAAATTTTTTTTTTTAATCGTGTTATTTAATCATTCATTATATAACTATTTTATATTTATTAAACATAAATTTTAGTGTAATATACTATAAGACATTAAGACGTGTACAATATGAACTACATAGTTCAGTCACACGTTTAGCTGAAATAATTTTAAAGACATATTATCAAACAGCCAACGTATTGTGACTCGTGATAAGAATAACCAACAGTTATAAACTTACGACTACCTAACAGTTTATATATTCGTAATCAACATGCAACAGCTGATAGCAAACATTATGTAATATGCTCCTAAAGTCATAAGTTTATAACTAGGCTAAGATTTATATGCGAAACAAATTGGTTAAGTGTGCATTCGGTTTATAAAAAATATGTCACTTTGGTACGACTTCTCAGACACAAATACTATAAAATAGTGTTTTTCCACGGGTTTTAAAAACCGTGTAAGAAAATTCTTTGACATATTGTTGAAGATTTGTCCCGATATTTTGTATTTTTGGCATTTTAAACGATAAAAATCAAAAAGAATTCGATTCGCAAACAATACACAACTATACACGACGACGTTAATGTTAAGACACTTATTGTTTTTATTGTAAGTGTGATGTAGTTGTGTGAAAACAGTGAAATAATCTTAAATATTAAATCTAATCCATACTGCTAGAGTTGTACGAGTATATGGCAACTAAGATAAGATGTAAATTAAATCACTATCCTCAATTGGTACACGGTAAATTAAACAATCGAGTATTTTTTGTTTAGATAAAACATTCTATTTACTTTTCTCGCCAACCACCAACGCTTTTATCATAAAACGTACGTTAAGGCACGGTTTCCTATGTGCGACTGGCCGCAACTACTGATCTATATTTAAACTGCGAACGTGTTTCCAATGCGCGATCGACGCGTACGTGTCGAAAACAGTCGTTGCGGCTTGCGATTATAGTGATCCGATGGCAGTGTTGTCGATGAATCGCATGCGTGTTTCAATTAATAGTTGATTGTTTAAGTAATTTATGACGGATCTACTATAATTGTGTCAAAAACTATAATATCAACATCTAACTATAATATATTTACCTTGGCCCTTTCACTGCTATGGACGCACATATGCGTCCTGTCACTTTAAAAATCAACAATAGCTGTTTTCAATAATGTGATAATATGCACAAGTGGTAAATGATTAGATAAATCCAAAGAGACAACAACAAAAAAAAAAAAACCAAGCATTATCAAAGAAGTT